>JANHFO010004843.1:12349-22796 GCA_032468095.1 Pareas carinatus | reverse complement strand
GCTTCCTCAGGGCAGATTGGTTCCAGGAGGGGATCAAGGCCTTGGGTTTTCAGGCCGTCCCAGCATGTAGGCAGTTCAGAGCTGGAATAAAGCCATGCTGCCAGAGATTGTTGTTTCCTCCATCTCCGGCCCCCTGTCGCTGGTGTCCCTGATTTGCTCATTGCCTCCAACCGGGCAGGATTCGACCTTTGGCATCACTGCCACCATATATAGAAGTGTTTGGGCTTCCTAGCAAAGATAAATTCCAACTTTTTCAAAAAGGGTTTATTCAGAAGGTGAGGGAGAACGTTTACAATCTAAATTCTCTAATTATGTCTCTCTCCCCCCCTTTTATTTTAATAACCTCTTATCTTTTCTCTATTTCTTAACATTTCATTTCTTCTCTTCCTGCCTTATCTCAGAGAGGGGCACATTCTAATGTGGATTGTAAGGAAAGGTTCCATGATGTTGAGTAAGAGAGTTGCAGCATTATGAGCTCCACCATTATGAACCTGGAGAAAAGGGACTGCTTGTCCTCACAAACGGCTTGAACTTCAAATCTTTATATGCACAACCTAGTTCCATGTACTTTTGTGAAGATGCAGGAAAAATGATAAATGGAATATTGCCTTTGTCAGAAACCACACTAAAGTATGTAAGAAATTTTATTTATTAAATTTGCTTCCCATCTTGCTGCAAAGCAGCTCCTCTATTCATTTTAGTACTTTTTTCTCCATCGCAAGGTGTCAACTGACAAGTTATACAAAGGAATCCTGCAAAGTAAACAATGGCCACCAAATGTTAGTGAGGCAGATTGTGGCTTTAAGAAAAGAAATAAACTTTAGCTTGCTATTTTGGGGTGAAAATGACACTGAAACTAGAATCTTCCAACTCCACATCCCAGAGCAATGACTGTTGGCACGCCAGGGGACACTTTCCAACCTATACGCAGCATGCTTCTATGAATACTGGTACGAAAGAAAGAAAACTGGAGGTTTTTAAAAAGAGACTGGACAGTCATTTGTCTGAAATGGTCTCCTGGTTGAGCAGAGGATTGGACTACAAGACCTCCAAGGTCTCTTCCATTATTCTATGATTCCTTGAGAAGACTTGTTCATAATGAAAGAATACAAGCTGCAAAGGAAAATGAATATATGAAGGAAGTGTGAAAAGGTGAGAAGATTGGGATAGAGTTGATGAGAAAATGAAACAGGTAACATTGTTAGAAAGAAGCAATGTATGAATATTGCAGAAGCAAAGATGGTTGCAATAATATTGGTGTAAGCTCATTTTAGTTATAATTCTGTTTTGTATCCAATCCCCTTTCATTCTTTGGTTTATTATTTCTTTTTATGTTCTGCATAATGTTGGTTATTCTAAAACAGGAATGGTGTGAGTAGTTTGGATATATGTGCACATGTGCACTAGTATGGGTAGTGGTGAGGATAAGAGACAATTTGATTTAGTAGTAGTGACTGTTTTGCTGTAGAATGACTAACGTGGATACTAATCTTGTATTACAATTGTTTATATTAATTACTTCATTACATAAAAAACTAATCAAGGCAGGTTTGTAAAGAACTGTTTATTTAATCTATTTTTAGAAACATCACTGCTATTCATTTGATTTTAAAAAAATTATAAAAATACAGCTATATACATATTAGCATTTTCCATACCTGCTTACCTGGGGAAAACTTCTACATTAGTAATACAATTCAGTAGACTTTCATCTTTAGAAAAAAAACATTAAGCTATGCACTCCAACAAAGTGCATTAAGTTCACATTAAAATTTTTTAACATCAAGTAGATCTACTATAAATCTAAAATATGATCAAAATTATCTTAAGAGATAATATGAGGCAGAGGGTTATGTTCATCACTACAAATCATAAAATCAAGGCTGATGAAGCTGTGCCCATTAGCTGTTCATGAACTATAATTCCCAGCAGCCTTTAAAAGCATGGACAACATTAAAAGGATCTTAGGAGCTATAATATAGTCCTCGACTTGCAACAGTTCATTTAGAGATCGTTCAAAGTTACAGTAGCTCTGAAAAAAGTGACATGACTATTTTCCACACTCACGACCATTGCAGCCTCCCCATGGGCATGTGATCAAAATTCAGGTGCTTGCCAACCGACTTGCATTTATGACGGTTGCAGTGTCCCAGAGTCATGTGATCACCATTTGCGACCTTCTGACAAGCAAAGTCAATGGAGAAGCCAGATTCACTTAACAACTGGGTTATTAATTTAACAACTGCAGTGATTTATTTGACAACTGTGGCAAGAAAGATTGTAAAATGGACCCAAACTCACTTAATGTCTCATTTAGCAACACAATTGTTGGGCTCCATTGTGATTCATAAGTTGAGGACTACCTGTATAAGAACAGCTGAAGAGCCATAATTTCCTCAGAGGTTACAGGGAATCGTACAGAGGACTTTATTAAAATAGCAACAATGTTATATTGCACAATTCATAATTAGAATAATTGGTCTTAATTTCAAAAAGCCAATATAATAAATTTATCTGTTACTTATTTGGGCTTCCCCCCTAGTGCTACTAGAAAAAGTCTGTGTGAAAACTCGGCTCTACCTGTTTAAAAGTTTTCAGAATTTAACCACATAGTTCATTCAAATCTGACAACATGATGTGCATTTGTTTTGTTCTCATAAATAAAGTGAATACTTGATTCGCAAACCCAACACTTCAATATATTCGATAGTATTTAGTGGGCTACATTAGACCCATTACTAGTGTTATTGTCAGTGCCTTGTTCATGAACTGGATACAAACATTAGTTTATTATGGAACATAAAGTATAATCTACAAAATGTATTTCCTACTGATTGAAGGAAACTGTACACTTAATCTGAAGTTGCACATTAAAAAAATACATATCTACACCAGACTTCTGTTATCTTAGAAGACTGAACAAATTACTGATGGGAGGTAGATTGCAAATATAAGTAAAAACAGCTTTCCCTACTGAATACACTCCAGGTGTGTTGGAATTACCACTTCAAAAATGCAGCTACCCTGAAGCTGAAATGCCAAGTCATGCTGAAGGTACCAGCTTGGAAACGGTGGAATAAAGGCCTGAGACAAATTATTAAGTATTAGAACTTTCAACAAGTATGGGTAGTCCTAGACTTACAACCATATGTTTAGCAACTGTTTGAAATTACAGTGATGCTGAAAAGGTAACTTACAACCAGCCCCTGTAATCATGTGGTCGCAAGCTGGGTGTTTGGCAACTGGCTCGCCTTTCTAACAGCTGCCATTTGCAACCTTCCCTGCCAGCTTCTGATAAGCAAAGTCAATGGTGAAGCCTGCGGGAGATTGTAAATCACAGTCAAGTGATGTTTCAACCACTGAGGGAGATTTACTTAACAATTTTATGAAAAGGTTTGTAAATTGGATGCCATCATGCAATGCCTCATTTAACTGTTTAATAATGAATGTTCCAGTCCATATTGTGGTTCTAAGTTGAGGGCTACCTGCATCAGAGTAAATAGCAATGGATAAGCAATTTTTTAAAAGAATGGAAAAAAATAGAACTGATTTTATAGGACTAGGCAGAAAGTTCTGAGGAGTGCAAATCTGCTCAGCCTAAATAAAGTATGCAGATGCACAATATTAAAAATCCTAAAAGGAGTTGAGGACGGTAGATAGGGAGTTTGAACTATATTTATTAATCAGTACCTATACCTCATGCATTGCAGTGATTTTTAACAATCTGTAAAACACCGATATCACAGCAAAAACCATTTTCTCCATGATTTAGTTATTCTGGATTTTAAAAAGTATCTTTGTAGTTTATTATAAAAAATGGAATAAAGACTTCCTAGAGTTTTTAAAAAATCCAGTTTTGATATCATTTCAGCAACAGTTACTGCACTTGGAATCTCTCTTGAATGATATGTACCTAAAATGTATCACAAGCTGGAACATCCACCTTTATAGTCGAAATTCATGTTCATTATTGCCATCCAGTCTGGGGAAGACTTGTCTGCACCGAGAAAGGTGTTCCAGGTGTTCCTGCTGCTGGGGGATATGCACTGAAACCCTCAGACTGAGAGGCATAGTTTTCTAGAGCAGAAGCAGAGTGCATCTTTAAAGAAAGAAACAAGAAATTAATCGTATGTCTACAGGCTGGATCCTTGGCTCTTCCAATATCCAAGTTTGCTGGCAAAGAAGGTAAAATAAAACTCTCAGAAAGTTTAACCCAGTGTTTCAGCATATGCAAATGAAAAGTATACCACTTACATGCATCTGCATAAATTTCACAGTTCCTAATGGAAAAATTAATGGACAAGGACATTTATGATACAGGCAAACAGTAGCACCGGTATATATTGATAGAGGAATAGTTGCAGCTATAATAAAAATGAGGGAGTGAAGTTTGACTTTGACGTTCAGAATCTGTTATCTCATATTGAGTAAAGTGTGACTTTGAGAGATGCTAGACAGTTCTCAGAATTCCCAGTTAAAGGCCACATTGACAAAATTCCTCCAGTATATATGAAGGACGCTAGCTTGAGAAAAGTTATGTTAAAATTTATAACCACAGTATCAGAAACTTGCATTAAAAAAAACAAAAAAACTCAATTTCATGCAACATTCCACAATTAGGCATCGCTATCAGGGTCAAGTGACTGTTCTGTCGTCAAGGGTTTTATATAGGAAGGATCTCTGGGGGCTGATGACCTGGCTATTTAACTCTAGGCACTTACTGGAAATCTGTAAGAGATCTGGGGCAGACGACCTTAGCAGATATCATTAACTCCAAGGCTATGGAAATGTAGCAATGTATATGCATGCAAGTGAATCGTGCATTCCACATAATAGCCTATAAGATGAAACCGCACATTTTGTAAAAATCTAGATTATTTTTCCAACAAAATAATTATCTGCTTCCACCATATAATCCCTGATAGTTTTCCTCACATTAAATTTTAAATAACCAAAATAAAAACAACAACTTAACGTGTTTTTGTATGAATGTGCATATAATACTTCTATTCCCACTGTGGATGTCAGAACACTGTATTGTTTACTTATCATTTCTCTATTCTTCGTGTCTTTTTTATTTGTATATTATTTTACCTGCAGTAATGCTGACTGTGCAGCTGCACTGTGTTGAAGTTCCTGGAGGGAAGACTGCGTTGCACTCTGAGCAAGTCCGGGGATGGCGGGAAGAGACAGGAGTCCTGGAAAAACTGTATTTCCAGGAGCCTGGAGTCCAGATGTCAGGCTAAAAATGCAGAAGCAGAACATTTTCAAATTTAACACTATAAAAAAAATGAGTAGTTGTTACATTCCAACTTATGACCATAGAGCTTATATAAATACAATGTATGGAAGCAATCAGCATTTGATCCCAAAGTGTTTTTAATGTGAACATTTATTTATTTTATTTTATTTATTCGTATCCCACCATTATTATTTTGACAAATAACTCAAGCAAATATATCCAAAAAAAACCTTCCTCTTCCTATTTTTCCCACAACAACCTGTGAGGCGTGTGGGGTTGAGAGAGAGAGAGTGACTGGCCCAAAGTCATGCTTATTTGGAATTGATTATTTCAATATATGTATTAGAAATATCCCAATATTTTATTCCTAATTAGACTATCTCTCAAAGATTTCAATCAATTTAAAAACAGTTACCGTATATATCCCCTATTAGGATCAATCTTCCCCTGCTAGATTAAAGAAATTAAGAAAAACCATAGCCAGGATCTGTCAACATTTAACAATAAGAGAATTCAGAAAGCAAGCATAATAATTACCAGTATTTTATCATTCACACTTAAGACTTCATATTGCACACTATTGTAAGAAATCTGCCAAAACAACACTTGACTTTTTGGAGTAAACGTACCCAGCCTGTGCAACAAGTGCAGAGTTGAAGTTTGAGCTAAAGGCCGAGGCAAACCCTGGCAGCACTGGAGCTGGAGATGGGGCTGTGGCAGCTGCTGGCAGTGGTGCAACTGCTGCTACTGTAGAGGATGCCTGGAGCCCAGGGAAAGAAGGGAGAGCAGGAGTGACAGAGGGCGTGTTAGAGACAGGGAAAGGAGGGAAGGATGAGTTGCATGAGCCCAGGGGCACTTGAGGAACAGAAAACAGGGAAGAGACAGCACTGCACAAGTTAAGGGAGAATGGTGGAGCCGGGGCAGCTGCTGTGGCAATGAGTGGTGGAAGAACGGGGGCCGAGGAACTGCCATGGGGGGCAGAAGTAGTTGTAGGCGGAATGGGCAACAGAGGCCCTGTCGGGGTAAGTGCTGGATTGCCGGTAAAAGCAAAACTGTTGGTCAAGGAAGTGAAAGGAGGAAGTGCATTATATACTGGAGTGGACGAAGCATGGGAGGGAATAGATGAACTGTTCAGAGGGGAGGCCAAAGCGGGAAGCGCTGGATTGAGAGGGCTAGTTAAGCTGCATGATAACGAAGTAGCTGAGGAATAGGCGTGGCCAAGGGCTGGCAAGCCTGAAGTGCTGTGATTGGGCCCGGCAGAAGGGGTCGGGATTTTGAGACCGGAAAGAGTCGGGCTTGTGGGTTCTGTTTTAACCAGAGCCGAGGCAGCTGGAGTGGAGGAAACCTGCTGCTCGGGATTGGCAGGGCTTGGGCAATGCGGGAGACCCACTGAGGAGCCGCAGCTGACTGCCAAGTTGGACGATGACATTGTGGTTAAAGGCGACTGTGATGACAATGCAGGAGAAGTCGCACTGCTGCTCCCTCCTGGCTGGCAGGGGAGGCCTGAGAAAATGGAGAGTCCTGGAGTGGAAGGATGCTGAAGGGAAGAGGTAACAGTTGGAGTGTAACATTTGCTACTGGATGAAGAGGCGGCTTCGGAATTCTGACTGAGAAGACTCGATAAAGAAGCAAGCTCAGCGGTCACAGTCGAAGGCAGAGCGCTTGAATTAAGTAATGAGCTATCGTTTACTGACAGGAACCCCTTTAAAGCTGATAAAAGCGGGTTAGGTAAATTAACTGGGCAAGGTAAACTAGTGGCAGGAGAACTGGTCATGGTAGATGAAATGGAGCTAGCTACTCCCTGAGGATTGGGGGTCAAAGACAAAGGCAGGCCAGCAAAAGCAGATGACAATGGGTTAGGGTTATTCGCCACGGCAGACGCTGCAGGAAAAGGAAGGCTGGCGAAGGGCGCGGGAGAAGATGCAAAAGCTTCATTAGATGCAGGGGTGGCACACAGTGCGGAGAGCCCTTGGGGTGCTGTGGCGGCAGACAGCACAGAAGCCAGTCCAGAGAGAGATCCAGGGAGCGGAGCAGTGGTGGCACAATGAGCAGATGTGGCAGGAACGGCAGGCAGCGGATGGGATTTGACAACAGGGATGGGGGTAGATGGCTGAGGTGGATGGACGGAGGAGATAGCCTGTCCAGGGAAGACAGGGAAGACAGGGCTGGACATGCTTATCCCTGGGACAGCTGGAGATGGAAGTGCTGATGAGTGGCCTATTGCCTTAACGGATGATGGGGTTGGGGCTGGAGTAGCAGCAGGATTAGAACCATGAGGTGCAAAGAGATGATTCATTTGTGTGGCAAAAGCTGGAAAGAAACAAAACCAGTAAGAATTCTTGGGAAGCAGTAGAAATGTTTGTATTCAACATGAATGCATTTTAATACAGTTTACATAGCAATGGACCAGCATAAGAGCAAAATAAAAGATGCTACTACAACTACCAAAAAAGCAAAATGATATGCAAAATGAGAGAATCACTGGTTATTCTGATGTCTGAACTGTTACACTACAATCACAACCAACTTGGTATTAATTTTAGTCCCATATCCCCATTTTAGGTTTTATTGCTTTAGTAATATGTCCATTTTAAAAATTTAAGGTTTGGGTTCTATTTTGCATGTTTTTTTCCTAGATATTTATTTTTCTTTGTTTCTTATTTATTATACTGTTTAGTTATTAATTAGGTGTTGGCCATTTTAAAAATCCTTGGATTAATGTTCCCACAGCCTTTGTGAGTTGACGCTTCGGTGGCTGTCCATTTCTTATTTGAATGCAAGTAAACCTCCTATTTTAGACTTAATGTTTCCAAATCAGAAAGAACTAGTGTGAATATATAGAGGGTTTTATAGTGTAGATACCTTAAGATTTTTTTTAAAAAATGGAAGGCCTACTTATCTACATAATTTCTTCTTTCAAGACACACACACACATACGCACACTCACACTCATACAAAGCACCCTGGGCTAAAATTTTCAAGTCTGATCATTCATGAGAATGAGGTCCATGGAGTGACCATCCCTGGGCGAGATGAAACTATATTTAATTTTCTCTCTTGTGCATCATCAGGACTGCTTTCTCCATGTGGAACTAGTTCATTCTGTATCCTTGCTCCAAACTTGGATGCTAAGCACTTTGTTCTATCAATGGACAGCCATTTACTTTTCCAGCAAGCAGTAGGAAATAATTTCACCCTCATCTGTGACTCGATGCTAGAATAAAATACTGTGCTGTGCATGTCGTACCGTTCACACTTGAGACATACTGCAGAAAACAGTATGCAGAAACATGTGCAAGGCAGAATGACTTTTACACATTTTCATTCTCCTGATTTATTCCTGATTCACTCCAAGTTTATTTTAATGGTTTAATCTTAATCATTAAATAAAAGCTTAATGATTGTTCAATTAATACTTTAATTATTTTTGGATACTTTAATAAAAATAAGGTTACACGTATTCTCTTTTATACTGTATTCATTGTATTGTAAATAGTTAAAGGATTATTTTTTAAAAAAGTACAATCCTGTGCATGTTTACCCAGATATAAGCTCAATGGAGCTTACTTTCAAAGCATAAATATTTTTTAAAGAATTTGAAAGAGAATTTGCATCTTATTCTTGTTTTAAGTTGAAATTCAGATGCCTATTGATGAGAGCAAATACAGTTTTTACCCATTTGTGCTAAACAAACAATTCATAAAGTCAAGTCATCTCACTGCAGAAAAAAGATTCAACACTAACTGTACTTATCTTTGGAGTCCATCCAAATCTTATTATCTAATCAAACCTAGGAATAAACACAATGTTTTTCTCACAATAATTCTCAATAGGATGTACTGTATATCCTGGACTGAGTATATATATATATATACATAAGAGATTCACTATCAGAAAAAAAACTTCTAATCAGTTAGTAAATTTGGCACATTTAATACTTTATCTTAAAATTGCAGTTTTTTAAAACCTGCAAACCTATTTTTTAGATTTATGTTTTTCAAATTACAATAGGTTCTCTTTGTAAATAGATAACGTACCTTGACTTTGGGAAGATTTTGCTTGATTGGAAAGTTCTTCATTTTCTATACAAAGTATAATGAATTAAGGAACGAGCGAATACTAAACAGATTACTTATCACATGCAAACAAAAATCTAAGGCTTTCTTCACGCTGCTTTGATTACCATCTGTTATAACTGATCTGAAGAAGGAACCAAGATATTTTTGCTAAAGCCTAGAACAAATAAGTCGACTGACAACCATAACTGAGCCCAACATTTCCGTTGCTAAGCAAGACATTTGTTAAGTGAATTCTACCCCATTTTATGATCTTTCCTGACACACTTTTAAGTGAATCACTGCAGTTGTTAATATAGTACAACGGTTGTTAAGTGAATCTGACTTTCCCATTGACTTTGCTTGTCAGAAGGTCGCAAAAGGGGATCACACGTCCCTGGGACACTGCTACTGCCATAAATACAAGCCAGTTGCCAAGGAGATAAATTTTGATCACGTGACCATGGAAACACAACAATGGTCGCAAGTGTGAAAAACAGTTACAAGTGACTTTTTTCAGGGCTGCTGTAACTTTAAACGATCACTAAATGAATCATTATAAGTTGAGGGACTTTTACTTGCCAGTAAAATCTGGGTTCAACAACATTAGAGAGAATAACAATTTACTTCTGCTATAATTTGAGTAATTGGCTCAAATAGCTTCTAGGCTCCATAAGAGTTAAAAAAAAGTTTAAAAAAGCCCATCGCCCTGGCCCAAGCTTCCCCATTACTAAAAGTCTAAGAGGTTAATTCCCCCCACTGTGATTTTATCCCAAGCAGAGGTATCTCCTGGCAAAGTGTTTAAAAAAAACAACAAGTGATAGATACATCTCATTTGGCATCTCCCTTTCAGAACGGCTGCAGTCAGGGATGGGCTGAGGGACCCTGGCAGCGGCTTGCTGGAGCCAAGAGCAGGATAGCTGTCCCAGTCCTTCCTGTCGGTCCCTGCCATCCTTATTTTTTTATAATTAACTCAAGGTGGTGATCATGTCCCATATACTGTACCTTCCTCTTATACTGTTTTCCTCACAACCCTGAGAGGTGGATTGGGCTGAGAGACTGTGACTGACCCAAGGTCACCCAGCTTCAGCCTTAACCACTAGACCAGGGTTTCCCAGTGTCGACAACTTTGAGGCGGGTGAACTTCAAC
>JANHFO010004841.1:347415-361972 GCA_032468095.1 Pareas carinatus | reverse complement strand
ATCATCATCATCATCATCATCATCATCATCATCATCATCATCATCATCATCATCATCATCATCATCATCATCTATTAAATTTATATACCACCCTGCTCCCGAAGGACTCAGGACAGTGTACAGTCATTAAAAAACATACATAAATATATAAACAAATTTTAAAACTAATTAAAACAATTAAATCAGAGGCTAAGATTAAAAATACCAGGGTCCAATAAAACCCCTTATTAAATTTAAAACACCCACTCCAAGGGGACACATAGGAAATCAAGATAGCCCAGCCTGGATAAAAAGATGAGTCTTAAGGGCACGGCTAAAGACCCGGAGTTCATAGATGATGCGTATCTCCGGGGGGGAGTTCGTTCCATACATCTGCCTATCTCATTTAGAAAGAAGTATAAAGAAACATAAACGTAATACTGAAGAATTAAAAAAATGATTTGACTAGTTTGATAAACGTACAGTTTGAATAAATTCAACAGAAGAGTTGAGTGTGAAAAGATCACATTAAAAGTTCACGCGAAGTATTAGTACCGCTTTATAAATCCTTAGCAAGACCACACTCGGAATACTGCATCCAGTTTTGGTCACAACAATGTAAAAAAGATGTTGAGACTCTGGAAAGAGTGCGGAGAGAAGCAATGAAGATGAAGAGGGACCCAGAGGCTTAAACATATTAGGAATGGTTGCAGAAATTGGATATGTCTAATCTAGCGAAAAGAAGGACTAAGGATGATATGAGAGCAGTATCTGAGGGGCTACCTTAAAGAAGAGGTGGTCAACCTCTTCTCCAAAGCACCAGAAGACAGGACAAGAAACACTGGATGGAAACTAAACAAGGAGAGAAGCAACCTAGAACTAGGAAGGAATTTCCTGACAGAACAATTAATCAGCGGTCTTTACATTCTGAAATTATCTCTCTTCTTCTTCATGAGGGGATAGCCAAACTGGCACTTTGTCAGCTATTCTTCTCTCATTCTTCCACAATACACATGCGATCGATTGCCTGATAGCATGAATCTTAAAAGTAGGGTTCACTTTTACTTTATCATACCGCAAATAGGTATGCCATCCAAATCTCAGATCAAAACCTTTGCGGTATAACAACTTATCTGAAATGGTACAGAGTCTCCTGCTTGAGCAAGGGGTTGGACTAGAAGACTTCTAAGGTCCCTTCCAACTCTATTATTCTGTTCTGTTCTGTCCATCAATATTTTGCATTATACTGGTCTAAGTTATGATGGCCAGGAAATTTGACTCCCCATTATAATAGGTTTTTAATTTCTATTTCTCTTGTTTGTGACAGCAATGCATACTGTATACTGCATCATTTGCAAGCCATATATAAATCTGTCTGTTTACTTCTGCAAACTGACACAACCAGTGCTAAATATAGTGCTAAATAGATAGCAACTATTAATTCTGTTGAGTGAAGGGCAACATTTGCCAAGGGCAGCCTGAAGCTATAGGTGACATTTCGTGATGCGGAACCAGACTGTCTATTTTCTAACTCTTGGACCTGTCTTCACAACAGGTTGTTTCTCACAGCTATATCAATATGTATTTCTCCAGTCCTTATATTGGCAGAAAATGATGCGGCATAAATTAGATTTAGAGTGAAGAAGCAGAGAAAAATCAACAGCAAGGTGAATGGATTTCATTGCAGTGGTGTTGATCACATGGTTGCTAACAGTTGATACCAGCTTGATGGCAAATCAATAAATAAATTGCTGATGGGCCAGTTCTACCTTCACAGTACCAGCATAAATATGAGACAAATTAGAGGAAACAGTTAGTAGATTCCCTTCTCAGTTCTCCTCTGTTAAGCAGCAAGATCCATCATTTTTGATATCATGGGATATAGATGAGGTTGGAGAGACAGATTTCAACAGTTCTGCTAAACCTTGGTTTGTTTATGCATGAACATCTGCAGATGCATCGAAAGAGAGATTATGAGTTGATAAGCTCTCTCTGAACCAGACTGTAGATTACATCCTAAACTGCGTTCATGTTATACTAGACCCATGGGGACTTCTTGATAAAACAGAAGGGTTCCCTGTTTCATTATGTATCCATCTCTTGCTCAGGGTCATGGATTTTTCTGCGTCAACGCTGCTGGATGCCAGTCAACACGTTAGCTAGCTGGACGTGTCTGCCTTGACACGAAACCTCAGGCAGAACTTTTAGAAGAGAAGGATCCTTTTTTAAAGAAATCTTTAAAAGTTATTCTAGACTTATGGGAAAGAAATGGTGAACTGAAGAGGGTTCTGCAAAAAATAGACTTGTCTAATGGGGTGGAATGAAGAGATGGCAGGTAGACTGGCTCTTTGCAATTCCTATCCAGACAAGGAGAGATCACTCATAAGTGCTCCTGACAGCTCCTTCTTATAAGGAGACAGCAAGACAGACATCAACAGCAGATTCAGAATTTTGGGAGAAAAGAGACTAGCCATTTTAGTCAAACCACGGTTGGTACTTTAAAAGGACACTGGTTTGCATACAGGCTGCCTTCGACTCACAACCAAAATTGAGCTCAAATTTAACTGAGACATTTGTTGAGTTTTGCCTCATTTTATGAGTTTTCATGTTTAAAAAAACATGTTTTAAGGCCATAGCACAACATAACAACCTTATATAAGCAGTGATTCAAGCGGCTGTTTTGGGACATAATCACTGTAGCCTGGGGTTACATTGGCTAGCATTCAGTTTGATCAGACATTGCTTTCAGAACAATACAAATTATGCCAGGTTTTAGCCAGTTCAGGTTATACAGAGGACAAACATGGAGTACCTCATGTCAAGTCTTACTATGGAATCATTCAGGAATAAACTAGTTAACTTCATATCTCACACCACAGTTAAGCTAATCATTGCTGTTGTTAAGTTAGTCACAAAGTTGTTAAGTGAATCTGGCTTCCACCTTGATTCTGCTTGTCAGAAGATCATAAAAGGTGATCACATGACCCTAGAATGCTATAAATCTTATAAATACGAGCCAATTACCAGGCACCCAAATTTGGATCCCGTGGCAATGGGGATGCTGTAATGGTTATAAGTGTGAAAAAATTGGTTGTAAGTCACTTTTTCCAGTGCCATTGTCACTTCAAATAGTCACTAAATGGATCATTGTAAGTGAAGAACTACTTGTATTTCCTTTTTTAATCACTATTTAAAAAATGTGTGTTAACTGCTTTTCCATTATTAGAAAACTTTGAACCAACACATTTTAGAGTACTGAATGAGTCTCTGTCAATCTTTAGTGAAAAAAGTGTTAAATACAAGTTTAAGGTCTTCATTTTGGGCGGGGGGGGAATAAATAGCGAAAGTTGATTAAAGCTTTGTTTTTTGAAAGTTGGAAATGGACTAAGGATTCAAATAAATATGAAGTAAGATTTTGCAATCAATTATGAAGAATCCCTCCCATGAAAAATGCTTTTGTTTTGAATTCTTAAAAAAGATAAGACTTTAAACATTGGATACTAGAAACAACTAAAAGTACTTAAAAATTGCAATAAAAGGAGAACACTCAAGCTTGATTTAGTAATACAGAATGAAACAAAATAGTTTAACACTGGACATATTGAAGGATATTTTTGAACAATGTGCCCAGAAGTTAATTTTAAGAGGACCTAACTCGGTCTATAGATTGGATTAAAAAGATACTATGGAAGAGGAAGACATATTTATTGACATAACTGAGACTGATTTGAAAATGGATTTAAAAATGACAGGCTACAAAAAGAATATCAAAAAAGATGTTACCTTGGACAAAGAAACTGACTGATATCTTAATAATTAAAAGGGATATACAAATAGTTAGCAAACAGAGTGACCTAGCTACTTCTCGTGTATTGGATTTATATATTAGGCTAATTAAAACTTTGAAGAGTTTTGTTAAAAGGGCAAAGAAGAAATGAAAGTAATTCAACTTTTGGGACCTTATTTAAAGGGACAAAAGATCAAATTTGCTATAAATAAAAAGAAGTAACATAAAATTGATTTATTTGATCAAGGTTAATATAGACATGCTGTCATCTCTGGGGAACCTTAATGGATTTTTGCTGACACCAGGGCTGAAATGATGAAGCTTTATGGATTTATTTATAGGTAAGAGATAGAATATGGAAAGACGAATCATTTTTTTATTTTAAGAGAAGGTGATAAGTTGTTGGAATTGGGTATGTCTAGTTTAATGAAAAGATGGACTAGTGGTAACATGATGGCAATGTTTCAATATCTCAGAGGCTGCCACAAAGAAGAGAGGGTCAAGCAATTCTCCAAAGCAGAGGCTTTCAAACTGTGGTCCGTGGCAAGTTGCCATGGGGTCCGCAGTCTGGTTAAGAAAAAATTGGGAAAAGGAATATACATGAATTGTCAATTAGCAATTAGCTTTATTTGTGGAAATGGGGTCCACCATGTAGCAGTGACATGTTTTGGGGTCTGCAGTTTGAAAAAGGTTGAAAACTTCTGATCCAAAGCATCCAAAGTTTATACATTTCCTTTTCATATCCTTTTTCTTTCTTTTCGATTTCTCTATTTTTTTCTTTTCTATGTTTTCTTCTTTTCTTTTCTATACTTTTACATGTAAAATCATTTTGCAAACGTTTGCATTAGTGTTTAGCATTGTCCTCTTTAATAGAATAACTTTTTTTAAAAAAATAATAATAATAACCAAGACAACTGTAAATGCTTGGCACCATCAAGACCAGGAATCTAGTACCAAGAAAATAATCGAGGGGACAAGGCAAGACACTAGAAGGTAATAGTCAGAGTTATCGGCATAGCATAGCAAGTTAAACGCAACCAAGATGGGGCTTGTAAAGTTCTCAGCATCTGTTCCCAGGGAGGGAAGGAAGCCAATAAATCTACCACTGGACAGCCATCTGTAGCAGTTTACACCTCAGCACTGGATCCTTTGTAAATTTGTTTTTTTTTTCCAATCCTCTTTGATCTATAGAGTTCTGCTCTCTACTGTTGCATTTTTATTACACATTTCTGCTCGGGACAGGTGTGAGCAAGGAGTCCTGAGGGCTTGCTTGGACACCAACTCCACTAGTACTTGAAATGTCCTTGTCAAGGCTGTTGTCCTTAGATGTTCCTGATTCCACTTCCTTCCTATCAGAAGAAACGTCCCACATTGCCACTGGGGAAGGGCTGCACAGAAAAGCATGGTAGCAAGCTTTGAAGAGAAGTCTTCCTTCCCCCTTGAGTGCACATGCCATTCCCTTCTCTTCTACTACTGTTTAAAAAGAATCGTAAAATACTCCTCCTTACTCAGGCCTTTTTACAGTCTTTGGAATTTTAAATCTAGGTTTCAACAATTAATCTGAATCTAATTTCATCTTGCTTTTCTCAGTTACATGTTTATGATAGTGCTGAAGTACAGATTAAAAACTTTTGCAAAGTTATGTGTCACAGAAGTCTGCCGGATTTCTGTTTGATATTTTGTTTGGCTGGAATATGAACACATTCATATTATAACTGCTTCTTGGTTTTAATGCGGAATCACACTGAGATCAAACAAAGGATGTTTTCTTTCCAACAGAGTGTGCAAATTGGGGGTGAATCTTGCTCTCTCTTTCTCCAAATTGTTTTAGGACGATTTCCAAAACATTGCCCAAAAAATAGGTACATTTGATCCTTATTTGTTCCTCCAATATTTCCACTGTGAGAAAGTATTGTTTGAATGCTGCTAACATTTATTGACTGAAATTGATGTGTTGTCAGGATAAGTGAGCCACAAAATTCTAAATTTGCATTAATGTATTGTACATACAGTATACTCTCAGCAGATATTATTGCAACACAAAGGGCATCAGAGTGCAAAAATAATAACTATCTACAGTATTTGCAACCAAGCAACTTCTATTTGTCAAGAACTGATGAAGTGTGTACAAGTTGTGCAAGATTCCACCTTCCTTTTGTTCTGATTATTCCACTTTAGGACTTTTTTCAATTCTGTCATTAAAAATGAACAGCTACTACAGATGGAAGGCAATATGGCAAACATCTGTATGCTGTGGAAGGAATCCAAGGATTTTAAAGCAAGAATCGTATTGTTTGTGCCTAGGGTGGAACCAGAACTCATGGTCTCCTGATTTCTAGATTGATGCTTTAACCACTGTGCCAGATTGGCTCTTTGGAAGCCCTAGAAGTCTACAACCAATGCAGTCAGCAAAGTTTCATCTAAAAAGCTGCTACATCAAGATGTTATTCCAGCTACTGTTTGAAGCAAAAGTAAAAGAGTCTTACAGACTCCATGTCCTTGGATATTTATTTAACTCATTTTTCTATGGTAGCCTGCCATTCTCCTTGATGGGGGGCAGGAAAGAAGCTGCCTGCATCTTTTCTTGGACTCTCTCTCTGCTTGAAATGCCTGCATGGGAACTGGGCCTCTTCTCAGCCATCGTGCCCTGAGGATGAACCTTCCGTCTGCCTCTCGCCTCAGCCTTTCTCAAAACATCCTATTGGCATTGCATTGGCTACTGGTGGGCTGGGGTGGTGGTGAATGAACTGTGGGGGAAGGGGGAAGGAATAGTTTCATGCTTTGTGCTGAATCTCGGATCTCGCCTGACTTTTCTGTTACCTGTTGCCCTCAGTAAAAGTTTCTCTGATTCAACACAATGGATTCCAGAGTCATGCTTTCCTGAGGGAGGGCCGGAAGCAGGTCCTTACACATTCTTTTGTTTGTGTGGAGTGGGACCATCTCTGGCTGTTTCTGGAAGTGTTATAGTAACAAAAGCAACATTCCCAGAGTGGAGTTCCTGGGGAAGAGCAGACTTCTTGTTAGCCTTCAGTATTACAATGGTTGTAAGCCTTCAACAGTTGTTAGCCTTCAATATTACAATTCCTCCTTGGGGCTAGCAACTTTGACAGACCAATGGCTTTTGACTAACAAATTGTATAGCCAGTTTGGTCTAGTCGTTAAAACACTAGACTAAAAACTGGGAGACTCTGTGGTCTAATCCTGCCTTGAGTTACTCTGAGCCAGTCACTCTCTTTCAGTCCAACTCATCTCACCTGATTGTTGTGGTAGGGAAAGTAGGAGGAAGAATGTATTAGAAATATTTGCCACCCTGAGTTATTTATAAACACAATAAAGGAGGGATTTTAAAAAAAATCTAAAAGAAATAATACAATGAGAAAGTGCATTGCATTTCTTCTTCGAAAGCGCCCATTGAGATACAGTATTACTCTCAACAGTACTTATTTCCTTAACTCAAAACATTAGCTGACTAATAGGTGGCCACTGATGAATAGAACAGAACTGCATTCCCCCCCCTTTTTGCTGCCTTTGCAATAACTGTCTTAGAAGAGATGATCATGCATCAAAAACAGGCAAGAACATTTTTCATCATGGGCCATATACAAATTTTGAATGGTAGATCAAAGAAATTAGACTGAAGACATTGTCTCTCACACAGATATTCTATAGATATTCAATATTTTTTCAAATTAAAACTCAGTCTACAGAAACCCACATCGTCTATATAGCAAATAACTGTGTATAGATATCACATCCTGATTATTTACTGAAAATTGCAATATTCACAGAAACAGATGCAAACCCTAAAACATACTAATGGGAAAGGAAAAAAAATTAGACAGATGGTCAAATCAGAAAGATAACATTTGTTGACAGCTTGTCCCTTGAGTCATCTTCTGCAAATCTACTTTGATGTTCTGTGTTACTATTGGTTTATTGTTGTCACTGAAGATGACGGACTTGAGCAAAGGGATGAAGTGATGCTAATTGTTCTACATTAAGCCATGGCAATGCTGTCAATCAGGGACGTCGTAGCATTTTCCTCCCACCTCCCAATGGTCTGGCACTTCTCATTTTATTAATTTATGTCTGAATGTTGAGGTCATACGTTTTGTCTCTGAACAACTCTCAGAAGAGCTGCTGCCTCAAAGATTCTCAAGAGGAAAACAAAGCATGCTTCTCTTTCTTTTCTCTCTTCCCCTGCCAAACACCTAAACATCTTAGAGTGACATCCGTACAAGCATATCTTCAGCTAGTTTCCAAGTGCAGATGTAACTTTAGTACTTTCTGAAAACTGGCATGTAAAAAGAAAAAAGAACCAGCATTTGCAAGACTGTAAACAATGTCGCTTCCAAGTTCTTGCTGTGGGGTGATAAACACTCTTTTAGATAACACCATCGTACTAAAAAGGGGGCATGATGGCTCAGCGGATAAAGATGCTGAGCTTGTCGATCAGAATCCCTAGCGACACATAACAGAGTGAGCCCCCTTTACTCGTCCTAGCTTCTGCCAACCTAGCAGTTCGAAAGCATGTAAAAATGCAAGTAGAAAAATAGGAACCACTTCGGTGGGAAGGTAGTAACGCTCTGTGTGCCTTAGGTGTTTGGTCATGCCCACCACATGACCACGGGGATGTCTTCGGAAAGCGCTGGCTCTTTGGCTTTGAAACAGAAATGAGCACTGCCGCCTAGAGCAGGCTTAACTAGCATGCATGTGCAGGGTGAACTTTTACCTTTTTTACCGTACTAAAATAAGTTAGAGGATAGTGTATCATTTCACAATTACATGTTATCACTTCTATGAAAATCCTTTAGAGGTGCTGAATTCAAGTAACTATTTGCACCGTGGCATTTATGAATTGTAGGGCACATTTTAATTCTTTGTTGCAACCTGCAAGTTATTTTTTTCCCCTGCAATTGCTGACTTTTAACATTTTAAACCACAAATCTGAATGTCGAAGGGAGCGGGATTATCATGACTATAAAAACTGGCACAGAAATGAAGCAATGTCCCAGGAAAGGTAAGAATGAGAAAAATTAATAAAATGAGATTAGATGCAAGTTCCTCCTTTTCAGAGGGTGTCTACATCAGCCTGTGGTTGAAATGGTGCATGAATGTATTTCTAATTTAGGTCTAAAGATTGCGTTTCAGGTGGCAGAAGTGAACTTTATTACACAAATTCTTTACATTTTGCACTTTGCAAAGAAAAACTATAACTCCACCTCAGTTATATCATCAAGTTCAGTGAAGATTCATTTTAGCCCTAAAATCAAAATATATGCTTAAGAGTTTAGAAATATCCCATCAGTTCAGATACAGCTAATTCCTTCTCTTTTGAAATAGAAATAATTGCTTAGTTTATTTATTTAAACCTATTCCTACGCTGCTTTACTCAAAAAGGTTAATGCACAGGCTCTTCAGAAAAACAACTTTACATTTATGGAAGTGTTCACAAAATAAAAAAGAGAAATCAATGTTAGGAAGTTTTGCCAAAATCGGTATTTTTTTTGTATGATAGCTTGACTGGATCAGGTCCATTTGCTGTGATGGCTGCTGAACTGTTGGCATCGCCAAAAGGCTTTCAATGAAGTCCAAAATCTGATTTGATCATAAACCAGACACCTGTGTATGGTTTGCCAGTGGCATAGTGGCAGATAGGGTTAATCTCATTCACCAGAGGATCCTCGGTTGCCCTCTCCCCTCTTTATAGCTCCCGCTGCCTTAAGAAGGTTCAAAACGTTCTTAAAGACCCACTTCATCATGGGCACCCTTCTTTTGAACTATTATTATCTGGCAGATGGTACAGGATAATAAAAACAAGGACAAACAGCCTGAAAAACAGCTTTTATCCCAGAGCAGTAACCATATTGAATTCTACTGCATAGTGCAAAATTAATACAATATCAGGGATTTTCAATTTATTTGAATGTGAAGGATGTGCATTTTTGTTTTATTTTTATAGTTTTCTACGTATATATACACTGAAGATGGTATTTAATTTTGTTGTGTGAGGTGTAATGACAATAAAGTATAAACTAAACTAAACTAAACTAAAGAACAGTGTTTTGTTCTAAAGAACATTCTATAGGCTTTGTGAACTCCATGGGTAACGGAGTCCAACAATCCAACTTGAGAAGAAGGAAGAAAATGTATCTGGAAGAGAACACGTTAGACCTTCACACACCCTGCATTCCTCTTTTATTTTTGGTTTATTTCACAGCTGAGCAAGCAGAATCTCAGAGCTGTGCAATGAAATCAGAAAAAGCCATTGGGGTCCTCTAGCTTCTTTCCAAAAGGCAGGAACAGCCATCAAGCAAACCACAAGCTCTGTGTGCAAATGCAGAGAAGACTGGATACGTTTCAGAGCAAAAGACTATGGAACATAAGCTGCCCAAGAATAGCCAGGTAACTCTGCCAAAGAGGCATTGGATTCATGTTGTTTGCTTGCTTTCAGTTCCATGTGTTGTTATGGAATGCCAATTGCTGCGGTATAAAAAACATGGTTTATATTTTCGCATGTTGGGCAAATCCAGCAAGCAGTGGCTAAATCAATAAGTCATGGCTTAGAACAATGCATGCACCCAGTTACGTTCATCAGAACCCCGTCTAATGTAGAGTTTTTGTTGTTTTTAACCTGGAAATGAGTTCCAAGCAAAATAGTTTAGGACATTTACTTTGGTTTGTTTGGTGGGATGTCTTTGTGTCCTTGATGAAATGTTGAAGTTCAGAATGAACCTCTGTACCACTGTGAATATATCAACAGCTTTATAGACTATTATTCTTCATTCATATGAGACTTAAGCTAATTGGCCTTTATATACTGTATGTACACTGAAATATTAAATATTCATACAGAATATGAAAATTACATTTCACTCACATAAAATGGTATTTGTGTGTATGTATATGAATGTATGCATGCAACAGCAGCTTCTTCAGGTTATATTGCTATGTGTTTTTCTCCTTCAATGAGAACAAAACATCTAGCTTTTGATTATGGTTTCCACTTCTAATTTTTACTCTAAACAAGAGTGGTCTGGCGCATACAGTTGGTCTAAGCCATAACGCTTGGCTCATTGGTTTGCATAAGTCAAGCCATGCGATTTTTATTGCTTAGAGTTATACGTGCGAAGGCAATTGTTGTTTATTCAGCAAATTATACAGTTTACTTTAGGAAGTCCATTTTCTGATTTGGAGAAACAGGCCACAGTTAGTTGAAATGGAAGCAAAATATTTAATCACCTTCTGGTGGCCACACAGAAGAAGAGAGCCCTTATAGTCCTTCTATTTGTTTAATTCACCACAGTTTAATACTATGTGCCAAAATACTTAATATATTTTAATAGTTAAGGCCTAATTAATCTGCATTAAGAAATCCTAAAATATTAAATTGTTTAACATGCTAATTGCCTCACCCTCAACTAAGATTAAGCTCACCCTATTTCAAAATTCAGTGCAAGAATTTCAGTAACTGAAAGTACCAAGTCAAAGATACACCTTTAAGTTCCCTGGACCAATGTGATGAAAGTAGACAAAGTCAGAACAACAACAAAAATGTGACTACATTTGAATGGGTTAAATGCCACTAATACAGTTCTTCTCCACGCCTAAAATAATTTGACCTTTGTGCCAGAATAAAAGTTACATTTCAGCAGTCATTTTTAATTTAATTAGTTAACCCAATTTATAATGATGTTTAAAGGTTAAGGGGCTCTAGAAGCCATATATTCAAGGTTTCTCAGCAGGCAGCTCTGACACTTGATGAATTGGTTCAAGGTCCACCAGAATTTCAAAACAGACTGCTTTCTGCCCAAGCTCATTACACATTTGCTTGAGGCCCAAATACATGTTTTTGTTATATGCTTTCCTGTCACAGACAATACCCAAAGTTCTTCAGTGCTGATACATTAATAAAGAAGGTGTTGATTGCCTTAATGCTGTATATTTTCCAGCCTAACATAAAACATGTTGTGAGGTTCTGATTCAAGCCACGTGCACTCACCAAGGAGATCTAATACAGGCATTTGTATTTGTATTATCTTACAACCTTTTGTTTAGCGATTGTTTGAAGTTACAACAGTTCTGAAAGCGGTGACCTATGACCTTCACCCTTTCAACCATTACAACAGCTCCAAAGTCACACAAACAAAATTTTGATGCTTGGCAATCGGCATGAATTTACAATATAATCACCATTTTGCAACCTTCCCAGATGACTTCTGAGAAGCAAAGTCAATGAGGTATGTGGGATTCACTTAACAACCTTACGATTCACTTAACAACGGCAGTGATTTGCTTAACCATGACAAACGAAGTCATAAAACCAGGCATGGACCACTTAGACATCCCTTTGCTTAGCAACGGGGATTCCACTCGGAACTGGGATTGTAACTCAGGGGTTGCTGTATATAATTTTAGTTCAGAAAGATTTATTGTCCATTCCCTGTTTGACTTATTTTAGAACTGGAGCATATTGGAGCATATAACTGGGATTGTCTGTCTAGAAAGGCTCAATCAAAACTTGATAATTCCTAGCCAGCAGAATATCATAAAGTTTGATGACCTAGCCACTATTGTTAGTAGGACAGTATAATACCATCCATATTTACTATAATATCAGCCCCACAGTTTTCATGAGTGTTAGTGGGATTTCAGGGTAATTTTTCAGAGGACTATGTCCATATTTCTATGATGTGGCACTCTGGCCAAAGTATATGCAATTATTGTTCCCTTGGTCTGGAATCTCCAACCTTGGAAAATTCCATGCTGGCTGAGGAATCCTGGGAGTTGAAGTCCACAAAACCTAAAGTTGCCAAAGTTGGAGTCCCTTGTTCTAGATGCTACTTGCCTACCCCTGTCTGGGAACTGTTGCATTTTCCACTACGTAGCTGGATCCACACAATCTTTCTAGGCAGGATTTGCTTAACCAGGGCATTTTAAACAAGCCACCATTAGATGGGCTCAGATAACCTACTCAGCTGTAAAATTTGCTTTACAGATCACAATGATTGGGTTAACAGAACAAGGTGAGCTAAAACCAAGCCGAAGATGTATAATTTGTCAACCCAACCACTAGGTACATTCACATGGCAAATAGAGAAAGAGAAAATGGAGGAAAAAACTGTTCATCACACAACAATTGGCAAACAAAGTATAGGTGAATTACACTCTATTTTCCCCTTCCTGAACAACTGAAATTTATTTTCCAGCAATCGAACCACCTGAACTCAGTGATTATCAGATGGAATAAACTGAAAAAAGCCAACAAATAAACACATGACTTGCATTAGGCTTATTTGTGCTTTCCTCCTTTGATTAAATCCAGTCGGAAGCATTCATGATTAGTGGTGACCATATTATGGAACCAAGCCCAAGACAGAAAATCCTATTTAATCACCAAAGCATAGAGATTCCACTCGGTGCTGGGACATCTACAGCAGGAATCCCCAACCCCTGGTCTGTGGAACGGCATAGGTCCATGGCATGCCAGTAACTAGTCTGCAAACAAGTGAAGCCCCATTCATGGAATGAAGGCAGCATGCAAAACCATGCCCCTTCCGCTCCACGGAAAAAATATTTCTCCACGGAACCGGTCCGTGGTGCCCAAAGGGTTGAGAGCCCACTAATCTACAGGATTTTGCTCTTTTCATCAAATGGACAAATCAATATGAGCCCATTGTATTGCAAACTTTGTCCTTTCTGTGTGTGCATGCAGTGTCATGACACATATAGAAAATGGATGGGACTTGGGCATCATGAATGCCAATGGATTGCACTGACTCATACTCCAGGCCAACTTTCTTATGAGTCAACACTCCTTGGTGGGGGGGATGTCCTGGTCTTCGCCAACAGGAAAAAGAAAAAGGGATAAATAGGATGAATATAATTTAAATAACTATCAACAGTAAATTGTAAATTTAGAATATCATTCTCAGCTGGGTCTGAATTACTGCATGTCAGAAGTGTTCACAGTTCAACTTTTTGGTAAACACACTTTAGATAAATGCCTGTTTTACGACTTAATACCAGAAAATGTACTGATAAAATAGGGCTTAGTGATTTGCTACTGCTTGAAACATACCCATAATCTTATCTTTATAGTGTAAGAATAATATGGGAAAAGAATGAAGATACTGATGTTAAGTTGCTGTTAGTTTATCAGTCTCCCGGAGTTTCTACTGCATGTTAATTGCTTTGCTTAAATGATACAGCTGGCATTTTTGTTAACTCTCAGCGACCTATTTCTATGGATTTTTCCAGTTTTCTTAGTTATTTATTGTTTTTTTAGAGTTGAGCATATACAACTATTCTTAATCTGGGGGGTGGAAACACTGCATGGTATAAATTTGCTTATGTAAAAAGCTCAGTTCATATCTTAATTTATGTGGTGGATGAATGGAATCAGATAAAAAATTTGCCAGCAAATCTGAAAAATAGATTCCTTTAAAACCAAGGAGGACCCGAAGGCATAAAAAAGCATCAATGTGAGAAAGATGGATGGATGGATGGATGGATGGATGGATAGATTGATAGATAGATTGATAGATTGATGGATTGATAGATATTTGGAAATCTCTCTCTGTGTGTGTATTACATAAAACAGATGGGAATTTGCTGAAGAACTGCAGTCAGCTTTTTCATATTGAATTCAGACTTTATTTATTTTTATTTATTTATTGTTTCAATTTATATACCGCCCTCCTCCCGGAGGACCCAGCCAATTAAAACCACAGCAATATCATATTAAAAACAATTTAAAATTAATTAAATCCAATTCGGCTGAAAATACTT
>JANHFO010004841.1:295784-306955 GCA_032468095.1 Pareas carinatus | reverse complement strand
AATAGAATAGAATAGAATAGAATAGAATAGAATAGAATAGAATAGAATAGAATAGAATAGAATAGAATAGGAAGGGATCTTGGACATCTTCTAGTTCAGCTCCCTGCTCAGACAGGAAACCCTATACTATTTCAGACAAATGGTTATCAAATCTCTTCTTAAAAACTTGTAGTGTTGGAGCACCTAGAACTTCTGGACGCAACTTGTTTCACTGATTAAGTATTTTAACCCTCAGGAAACTTCTAGTTTCATGCCATAGACAAATTTGTAAGACACAGAGTCTACAACTAATAAAAAATGCAAGCATTTTCTCTAAAGATAACTGGGGAAAGGTCATTTTTACCTTTCCTAGCCTGAGGACTTGGGTTGATTAAATGAGTCCTTCCTAACCAGAGGGAAAAGAAACAGACACAGTTCAGAGCACCTGCTTCACAAAATGTATATGAGTGAAATAAATATTTGAGGAAATCCATTTTTGTTTCAACACTTTTATCAAGACGACTGTCCAGAAAAAATCATGTTGGGGTGGACAGAAACATATGAATTGGTGCATTACTATTCTGAACAAAACCTTATTTTTCCAGTCTCTGGAGTCTGAAATAAACATCACAATGAATGTAGTGACCTAACTATATGAAGTTCATTCTCACAATGGTAAGCCATTTGAAGACTCCCCGCCCCAGAATAAAATTTTACTCAGAAAATCTGTATTGTTAATATTTTAATGCCAACTCTGTCATACTAAACACTTGGAAAGTTTATGGATAGTTCTATTTCAGTCAATATCATAGTAGAAAAATTTTGGAGAATAATAGTAAAACAGCCAGATTGCTTTGGGTTGGTTTTCCCTACGAAGTGAGCTATATCCTTACAATTTTTATCAAAGAATTGTGATGCTTCAAGAGCAGTAGTTTATAGAAATATAAAAGATAACGGTAAAGGTTACCCAAATATGTGTGTGCTAGTCATGTCCGACTCTAGGGGGCGGTGCTCATCTTTGTTTCAAAGCCGAAGAGCCAGCACTATCCGAAGACATCCCTATGGTCATGCGGCCAGCATGACTAGACACCTAAGGTGTTACCTTACCACTGAAGTGGTCCTTTTTTTTCTACTTCTACTTCTTTAAGTCTTCTTCAATATGTATCATTACCAAATTCATCAGATTGCCCACCAGCAATATTGATTATGCTAATATTAATGAACAGTAACAAACAAGACAAAACAGCACTCAGGTTTAACACCGTTTATTTTAAACTATCAATTATGACTTCCAGGTCAACAGTGAGTAGGCATCTCATACTATTCGTTGGATCACAACAGCCATCAAACATATCAAGAAAATATAAGATTTAAACCTAAACCCCTTTTAAGAAGAGTTCAGGTCAGCATAAATCTGCTCTAAGTACAATACTGTACAAGTTAATAAAGCAAAGTTCTGTTTCTTTTTGAAGAATTATTTTTGAAGCCATATAAGTCACATCTGGACTTTAAAGAGCAGGATAGGGAGATTATTGAGATTTTCCATGGACAGGCAAGAAAACAGACTAATGAATTATCAAACAAATCAGTCCAGAGACATAAATGGTCAGGCTCAAGAGATCCTACTTCAGACATGTTATGTGAAGATAGATCTCTTTGGACAAGGCTTAGGAAAGATGGAAAGAAAGACAAGAAAAGGACAACTAATTGGATTATAGGGGTGATGGGTACACAGCTGGAAGACCTGCAAAATCAGATTAGGAATAGGTCATCGGGGAGTGAATCTATACATGTAATTGCTATTAGTCACAAACCACTTGGTGGCACATAGTCCATCAATAATTCACATCAATTTCTCATTTTCAACTTTCCTAACATATGATGTGTTTATATACAACCTTTGCTAATATATGTCTGCATGTATAAGATAAATCTCACCATATCATTTTAGACAATTTTCCTTATATCCTTATATTGTTACATTTTAAAATTGTCTCTAACTTTCAGGAATGTTCCTTTTTGATAGAAAATCACTTCTTATCAAATTCCATCATGATCTCAGCAACTTCTAACTCACTATCAACTTCAGTCTTGACTTATCTATGGAACAAGTTCACTTCCTTGATGTCACAATAAAACTATATAATGGTCATATAAACATCAATTTGTACAAGTTAGCATTCTTCCAGCTTCCATCCAGAATCTATTGTTTATATTCATGTACTCTAGTACAACCACATTTGTTCTGACCTACTTGATAGATCCTTCACAGCTTAAACCACTCACACACAATATCAATAAGCTGCAATGCATACTGGACCCCGTACTTTCTCAGGCAGTGAGTGAGAGACCCATATCTACATATAGACTGTAAGATCCTGGGATCTCCAGACTTCCCGGAGCCGAGGTCTGAAGGCTCCCAGCCCCCGTAGTTTGCCCTATAAGGAAAATGTTATTAGTTTGAAGCCGATTGGCTGGCACGCAGTTAAGCGCGTCAAGTATAAAATGAAGCAGCAAGAGGTTTGCCTTGCTGGTGTTCGTTATTCTTGTCTTCGGTTAATAAATCTGTTTGCAACCATCCTGGGCTCCTGCCTCGTGTATCCACGCTACTACACAGACAATCACCCAACCTGAAGTAGATTGCAAAAAGCAATGATTTCAATATGGAAACTAGACCTTGTTCTGACCTACTTGACAGATACTTCACAGCTTAAGCCACTCACACACAATATCAATAAGCTGCAATGCATACTGGACACTGTACTTTCTCATGGAATAGGTGGGAGACTCATATCTACATATGGACAATCACTCAACCTGAAGTAGATTGCAAAAAGCAATGATCTTAATATGGAACTAGACCCGGCAAGAAATTTAGATGTCTCCTCCCCACAACACTTTTATACCAACAACATCATTACAAGTCCCAACAACTTTATACAAAAGACTGACATAGTTTCCATATGCTTGTTCTCCAATATGATAGATTCCATCATCTGGCAGCAGTACCATTCTGAATTTTATATTGGAAAAACAGGCTAGACTTTATACTAAAGAATTAATGGTCACAAGTTTGACATCAGGACTTCAAAGCAAGGACAAAGTCATATCCGAGGATTACTTCATTCTTAACACCCAATTGCAGATTTCTTGGTTGCTGTTTCAGAACAAAGAAACCACAACAGCATTATAGAACAAGAGACTGCTAAACTCACACACGTCAAAAGGTTTCTAGCTATTTCAGAAGGTCTTAACAGATACAATGATTTTAACACCTTGCAATTCTTAACTGATGAAATAGCTGTAATCTACTGTATTTTATATGTAACCTGAATAACCACCATTTCCCACAATCTCACCTCATCTCTATTTAAAGCTGAGACAACTTTAAGCACTCCATGCCTCTGAAGGGATGGTTTAAGGTTAGAATGCTTTCCAGATGTTGTCCTTCTATTTAACAGGAGAGATTCACAGGGAAAGGGAGGGAGACTTGAATGGACAGTTCTAGTTTATTTGCTGTCATCAGCGAGCAAACCCCAGCTGGGAGACCAGACTGGGGTTCGAACCTGGGCTGATTTACTTGCTGGGCTATTGCCTTATTGCCGACTATTGTTCTAGTTGTTAATGGACATAACCGATAAAGAACCATTTAACTTACAAGGGAATATTACCACGGTCATTCGACAACAAACAGAACCCAATTTTCAGAAAAGGCGCATTCTTTTGCAAACATGTATATTTTCCTGTGCTTATTTTTCACTGGGGAAAGAGGAGCACCAAAGGACTCTAGAAGATATGTTTTGACAGATTTTGCAAATCAGCTTCCCTAGCAGATTTCCTTTCTATTTCTAGTTGTCAGCATTGACAAGACAGCAGTAATCTACAAAGAATGCACCAGAGGAAGGAGGCCAATGTTATGGGTGATCTATGGAATAGGGCTTTTAAAATGCCAGAAGGCACAGCTGAAAGCCTCCATCTTCTAAATATTAGATGCTGGCAGGCACATTACAACTGGATTTTGAGCATTTCAAAACGATTCCATTTTCGGTCTGTCAAACAAATGCATGTCCATTCACAGATTCTCTTTCCCCCCCATTTCATATATATACCACAGAAGCTTTGCTGCAATATTTTGCTGGATCACCAGCTTATTCAGCCTCTGCCACTTTGTAAGCACCTTGTCTTATGTTCCTTTTTGAGGAGGAACTTCAAAGTAGCTCAGCCACCCATAAAGCTAGAAAGGCCAACAGGTAGGGAAACAACCATAAGGGAGGAAAAAAAGAGATTTTTTTTAAAAAAAAATTGAAGTCCCTCAAAAGTTCCTAGTGGCATACCTTAAGAGAGAGCGAGAGAGAGGGAGGGAGAAGGAGGGAGGGAAAGGGAAGGAGAGAGAGAGGAGGAAAGAGAGGGAGGGAGAGAGGGAGGGAGGAGGATGGAAGGAGGGATGGAAGGGGAGAGAGAAAAAGAGAGAGAGAGAGAATCACATCTTTCTCTCCTGCATCCATTACAGGATATAGGAAAGTAAACCTCATTCTGAGCCAACGTGTTTAGTGGTAAGCCAGTATGGCAGTACAAAACAGGAAGAGCAACAAGACTTGTCTATTTGAAAGGAAGCTGGGGAATAATGGAGGAAACTTGCTGTTCTTCAGATCTCCAGGAAAAAGAAAAAAGAAAGGCCTTCTTTAATCTCCTCACTTTTCAGCTTTCTCAACAAACAGAATTACACACAGGCCAGATTCCTCTCCTGCTCAAAGCGAGTTTTCAAACTCACATCCTAAACAGGATTTTGGTTTACAAGTGAAGCCTGCAGCTGGCACCCAGTGGGTGTGCTTTGAAAGACCATCCACTACTTTAGACCGTTTACTCAGCAAAAAAATCTGACAAAGACCATCCCTCTGAACCCAAAAAAGGTCTGAAAAATGCTGGACTGTGAAAGCCTAGAGTTAAGGATTGTTCTCCTGAAATTCTCATTTCCAAAACTGACATAAAGAAATGGTAAGAGAACAGGAGGAAAACTCTCAAAGGTAGAATTGTTTTTTTTTCAGGGAATGGATGAGCGGCTCAAGACTAAAAAGACATAGAGGGATGGTCCCAGCAGACTTTTGTGCACTTGATAGCCTACAAAGAATTTCTAAAAAAAAGAGCATCTCTAGGACTGCCAATTGTTGTGATAAAAGAGGTTCTCCTTTTAAAGGGCCAACCAGTCAAAACCCTAAAGAATCATGGCAGAACAGTGGTTAGAGTGCAGTATTGCAGAATGATTCTGCTCACTGTCAAGAGTTCGATCCTGAGTGGCTCATGGTTGATTCCACCTTCCATCCTTCCAAGGTCAGTAAAATGAGGACCCAGATTGTTGGGAGCAATATGCTGATTTTGTAAACCAAGGGTTGCCAAACCCCAGTCTGTGGACTGGCATCGGGCCATGGGATGCCAATAAATGAAGCCCCATCTGTGGGATGTAGGTAGCATCCAAAACCACACCCCCTCTGGTCCACAGAGAAAATTTTTTCCATGAAACCAGTCCCTGGTGCCCAAAAGGTTGGGGGCCACTGCTGTAAACCACTTGGAGAAGGCTGTAAATCACTATGAAGCAGTATATAAGTCTAAGCACTATGGTTAGTTCTATTGCTATGTTAAGAAAGGAGTGCGTAATCACTTGGAAAGCAGATGCATCAGTCTGTTGGAAACAGCCCTTTTCCTCACATGGTGATGCAAACATTTCTATTTGAATTGTTTTTCCTCATGTAGCTATGAATATCTGCTGACAATATGAACATTTGCACCTTTTGCTGTTTTACGCACATCCATGTTCTTGGTTTCTATTTGGTGAATTCATTTCTTATGTGACGTATCCATTCAAGTCTAGTGACATTTTCAAAAATAAGCAAAGGCAGAACACTCAAGGCCTAGAGTTCATGCTACCTCTCTTTTACATGGCTAAAACTGTACAACCTATATTTACGTGCTTAATATATTTGTAAATTGCTTCCCGTTATTATGAAACTTGAAGCAGTTTACAAAAAAAGCAATTAAAGAGTAATGATACAACAGCAAGTTAAAATAGTACAAGAGTAGTGCATTCACTTTAAAAGGTGGAAGTAGAAAACAAAAATTAATATAAAACAGAAACAGTTCATGCAACATTTATATAAAAGTGTCTGAATGAAGAGGTAAATCTTTACAAGTGCTTAAAAGAGATTATAGTAGAGATTATGAACTTCAGAATATTCTGCAGTTAAAGAGCCATCACCCTTGAATAACCACAGGATAATTATCTGTGGTGCATCACCCAAGCGGAAGGAAACTTTCTTAATTATTTTTCCGAACAGTGATCAGATTTGCAACCCATAAAGACTGCATTTCAGATATCCTGATCCAGATGTATGGCTTTGAGAAAATATGTAATATTGCATTATTTATCAAGAGAGCCAGCTTGGTATAACAGTTAAGTCAACATGTTAAAAACTGAGAGACCCCAGGTTCTAGACTTACCTTAGGCCAGTCACTCTCTCTCTCAGCCCGAGGAAGCAGGCAATGGCAAACCACTTGTGAAATCTTGCCAAGAAAACTGAAACAACTTGTCCAGGCAATGTGCAGAAGCCAATACTGATTTGAAGGTACAAATGCATGCAAATGGACACACACACACACACAGAGACACAGACACACACACACACACACACACAGAGAGCAAAGTCTTGAACTTGCTTACTGGCCAACTTCACAATAATGGGAAGTAAGTTGCAAAATAATAATCAGTACATCTACTTCAACAAGGGGGTAACAAATGCATGATCAGTAGCTGACTAAGCAACTTGATTGTCATATTCTGCTTGCCACTATTCAGACACTACTTGACCGCTCAACAGCTTTTGAGACCACCGACCATGGTATTCTTCAAGAACTATTCCAGGGGCTGTGAATGGGGGGGATTGTTTTGTCTTGGTTCATTTCCTTTCAGGATGTTTTCAGTCAGCATTGATTGAGGGCGAGAGATCTGACTCCCAGGCCCTGCTTTGCGGGATCCCTCATGTCTCACTGCTTTCTCCATTCCTGTTTAACATCAACATAAAGATCAGATGGAGATCATCTGCACCATGGGGTGAGATATCATCAGTATGCTGATGATACTCAGATGTATATCTTAGTCCATTAGGAACGCTGTAGTCAGCCTTTGCCTAGACACTGTCGAGTAGATGAGGAGCAATAGGCTAAAACGGAGCTCTGGCAAGGGCAGCTATTGATCTACATGGCTTGGGACCCAGCTATTTGAAGGACTACTTTTCCCCCATTACATATTACCAGCTCACCAGAATGGGAAGACAGCACATGTTATGGGTTCCAAACAATTAAGGAAGTATATCAGGTGGGACCATGAAAAAGGACTTTTTCAGTGGTGGCCCCTTCCTATGAATGGAATATCATTTTCCTGGAGCTTTAGCTGGCCCCCAGGTCCTCACCTTGTTGCTTTTCTAAAAAGCCCTGAAGACATAGTTTTATTAGCAGGCCTGGGGTCCCTGAATGAATGCTGAGCTGATCAAGTGGTTGAACTGATGGTGTTTGAATGGCTGTCATTGTGTTTGGGGTGTGTATGGCTTTTATATTGGTTTTTTTAATATTATAACCCTGAGTTGGGTGACCATGTACATTTGTTTAGTAAATAAATAAAACTACTGATTCGGATGTTTCAGAGAAGTAGAGTTGATTGTCTTGTCACTAACATACTGGTGAACCCTTGTCGTAAAACACCTGATAACCACTGCTAGGTAATTTTCAAATAAAGATTATATAGCGTATGGTATAAGGCGGTGGATTGCCCCATTCTGCAGTGTAGCTGTTTGGGTAGAATGCCACTCTTTGAGAGTCTCCTGCAAGCAGGAATGGAACCCTAGTTCTCCCATCTTACAGAAACAGTCCAGGAAGTTACTGTGGTTGCTGGTAACAAAAACTACTGAAAGATTAAGCAAGTTCAATAGAGGAGTTTTTACTTCACTTTTTCATACCGTTTTCATGGACAAGGGGTCTCCAATCCCCAGTCCTTGGACCAGCACCGGGCCCTAGCATGCCAGCAACTGCTCCATGCAAACAAGTCAAGTCCCATTCGCGGGATGCAGGCAGCATGCAAAATCACATCCCCTCCAGTCCAGGGAAAATCCTTTCTCAATGGAACCTGTCCCTAGTACCCAAAAAGTCAAGGTCCACTGACATAGACTACTACTCCAAGCTCAAAAAAATCTATCCTGGAATGCTCTTAAGCAGCAAGCATCCCAGAACCCACTAAAAACATTGTATGTATAGTATTTCCCAAAATTCATTCCAAAGTTTGCTGATAAAGTGAGGTTTACATTGTGAGCAAAGTAAACATTAAATGCAAGAGGTGTGACAGTATCAATTGCATTGAATTGTCATTCAATTCAAATTAGCTATGGTCAAATTTATTCCCAGTCTCCTATTTTTGTCTATGTTGAGCCTGCTTTGTCAACAGACAGAAAATGATTGTGCATTCAACATTCAACATGAAACCTATGGATAGAGCAGTCATACAGTTTAACCCAGTCACTGATACAGGTCTTATTTTTCTCCTACAGACCGTATACAGCAAGAACAAAAACAAAGTCTTGAAATAAGGCAGATCCATTGCAATAGCATTGAAAAAACCTTAATGTTCCAGTTACAGAGGAACCACCATGATTTAGACTCGTCAGATACTACAGCTGGACAAAGAGACATCACATTCTACCCTTTACAGTGTTATATACAGAATCCCATAGTTTGCAATTACTGTTTTTTTGACCTAACTATGGCTTTATTTCCTAATATCTTAAATAAAACTAGTCCTAGCAATAACTGCATCCGTGAATTTATGCTGGAATTTTGCTCCAGCATTCTTCTAAATGAAGTCTAACAAAAATAGCTATATATGGCAAGATAGAAATAAAGGAACAGAATCTGAAAATTTACCAGGCAAGAATTAGTCACTAAACAAGTATTAGCTATGAACAATTCACTAATCTGACCTCTTCATAAGAAATTCACTTGAAAAGGAACAGAGACGGGAATGGCCATTTCTAGCTTGATAGCTGTCATCAGTGACCCATACCCTGAGATTCGAACCTGGGCTGATTTGCTTACTAGGCTGTTACCTTAGCCACTACACCACAGGTTCTTTCTTTTATCGGCTTTATCCAGGGAGTATTAGAATTTTTTTTCTCTAACAAAAACTTTGGTATCTAACTGTGATGGCCCTAGTCTGGACTGAAAAGGCAATATATAAAACAGTAGTTTCATTCCTGTATTCAGGGACCACCAGATGTTGTTATTCACAAAAAATGAGTCTAATACTCCCTGGACAAAGCTGGTAAGAGGGAGAGCCTGTGGCATAGTGGCTAAGATAATAGCCTAGTAAGTAAATCAGCCCAGGTTCGAATCACAGGGTATGGCTCGTTGATGACAGCCAACAAGCTAGAAATGGCCATTCAAGTCTCCCTCCCTTTTCTGGTGTATTTCTTCTGTAATAAAATCATTGGTATCTGCCTGCAATGGCCCTAGTCTGGGCTGAAGGGCAAATGTGGAACTGGATGTTCCATCCCTGGAATCAAGGGACCGCTAGGTGTCACTAATCATACATATCTTTTCCATAAATATTCTGGTCATTTTTTTCCCAATCCACCCATCCACCTTATCTGTTGCTTTTCTCTTCCCTCAATTTTGACAAGAATATTTTTTTCTAGATCCTTATCTGATCTGAGCCAGTCTGGTATAGTGGTTAAGGCATCAGGCTACAAACCAGAAGGCTATGAGTTCTAGTGTTGCCTTCAGCACAAAGCCCACTGGGTAACCTTGGGCCAGTCTTGTTTGGTCTTAGGAAGCAGTTCCATAAGCAAACTAAATCCAGAAACCCATGCCAAGTAAACTTCAGAGACCTGACCAGGCAGGCACATGGAGTCAACAACTGACTCAAAGACACCAAAAAGCAAACATCCCTTTACATCTCATGCCCAAAGTATGTGAATATCTGTTTGCAAATCATTTCCTCAAAACAGCAGTTTGCCTTTATGTGACTCAGGACTGAAGGTTTGTTCCTTTTACTACATGGTGTTTTATTCATCTCCATGTAAGTCTCTAAATCTCATGAAACAGAATAAACAAAATCTTGCTTGCGTAATTACAGCAGTTCATTTTGAAATGTGCAGATTTATTTACATCTTGTTTTTTTTAGTGTATTACCAATTTTTTCCTAGATCCCCAAATCTTGTTGTATATTAACATAAAATTGTTTTCACTTTATAAGACTGTGGAGAAATGGCAAATATAGTTGAATGGGTTTTTTTTTAACCTGTGGCTGGTGTTTTCCTATTTCACAGCTGTTTCAGTGCCCATCCTACTTAATTTTTAATTTAGCTCCTGAGTATTTTTTTCTCTCTCTACAAATGTTTCAGTTATTCTGTAAACTTGTTTATAAAGGGTTTCAGAACAGTTCCATCTTCCTTTAATCGCATTTACTGGTATCAGATCTCTTCAGTGATTATTGTTGGAAGTTTGTACTTTAGCTATGAATTTTCATTCTTAGAATAGTAAGTAAAAGAACCAGAGATATTTCTTTTTATTTGTTCATACTCTCCACTGAGATAGCGTTCATTGCCTTTTCTGGTTTGATATTGAAAGTTGGCGTTCAGCTGTCCCACGTTCTTCCTGCCGCTTGAGTTTTTTGTTCTATGAAAGTTTGGATAGATAGGTTTGGTTTGACTTTCACAATATCTCATTTCTTCACTCAACGGTTGACTTTTACACAAGTATATGAAATATGTTCCTTACATTGATCTTATAATCTGACAATATGTTCCCCGTGTCATAGTTTACTCGCACACCTATTCCCTTTAATTTTCTATGTTTATCTCACATATTTGACATCAGTAAATAATGAACTACTGATGTCAAATATGTGAGCTAAATACAGAGTTTGCACCTAGATGTACAAGAGCTGACTGGATTGTGTTTGTCTTCTGTTTCCTCTTATGCAGTTGATTTGGTTTCAATGATGAGAGGCTATTAGTTGGGCCAAGCCACGATGGGGAGGCACTGGGAGTCGGGAGCGGGGGGGGACCAGGGGGGTGTGGTGAACAACATCCCTGTGGTGTGTGGGAGGGGCAGATATAGCGGGAGCAGGGGGCCAAATCGGTTTAAGGGCGCGC
>JANHFO010004841.1:145635-155767 GCA_032468095.1 Pareas carinatus | reverse complement strand
CATTGTGCCTAGAGGCCAAGCAGAGAGGCCATCAGCATTGCATTTGCTCAGCTACACAGAAACCTATCTATCATACCTATGAGCTATAATTGAACCACATATTTCAGTGACTTACCATTCCACTCTTCCACTTTAGCAATCTTGGGTGGGCTGCATTCAAATATCATAGGAATCCATTGAATGAATGCTTTGCATTTTAAAAGCAAAACCTGGTAATGCTTAGAAATGAATTTGTCCTTTGTAAGAAGTGGACAAAAAAAAAGCAAAGGAGGGGGGAAAAACCCAACCATTAGAAATTGTTGACAGAGTAAAAGCTAGACAAAGCTCCCCCAAGAATCAATTCAAGGAAATTCTACCACTCAGGATGTGTGGATGCATAAGGTACACAAGGTGAAACATTAGCGTTTCCTAATGGTCAGTTATAGCTGAATCCTCTAGATAAGATTGTACAATGTTTTGTGTATTAATGTATGCTTTTCACTTTGTTGCAAAAACACCCTCAATTATTAATCTTCTTGGGTTTACAAAGATTCACTCTGGTTTCTCTCTGGAGAAACACTAAGCCAGAGTTTTTCCATTTCAATCCTGTATCTTAAAAAAAAAAGTTGAAAAAAATTATGAGGTTGCATTTCTAGGCATACACACCTTGGAGCAAGTATTACTGATTTTAGAGGAAGTGCTTCTTTCTGGGTTGGTACAAAGAAAATTATAACAATTAAATTGTGCTAAAGAAATAAAGGCAGATGGAAGTTTTAGGCTAACAGCAGAATTTTTAAAAAAGTGTTGTTTTTTTAAATGGCATTCTGGAACCCAATTTTTATCATTCTTTGAGGATGTCTTTTTTACAAAAATAAATAGAGGCATAATACTGTAAAATACTGTAAAACCCAAGACAATTGAAAGAAATAAGACACCCTAAAGACTGTTTATTTTGATTAATTCCATTATATTCGATACAATAATTTTCTTTCAGAGGCTTTCTTATTTTCTTGGTTTGAGCTCATGTTTTGCTATCAGTCTCCGTGCATTTTCTGCAAGGACAGAAGTGATTTTTTTCTTAGGGAATGGGGCAAGGAAGGATTTTAAATACTTATTTTTTTCTTGCAAATGTTAAATGTCACACTTACTTATCAATGCCATATGCTGAAAAACATGAGTGTTGATTTTCAATATTCTTAGCTAAATGCTTCATGCAGTAAGCCCAAAAATTTTCAGAGAGGATGTATTTTTGTATATATTTCGTGCAGTTCTCAGCGTGAAAGTATATCAGAATGCCTTATGGGCCAGTTTGGGAATTATGGTCTTAATAGATTAGCTGTTTACTTTACTCCCAATTTTAAATACACTTCACGACTCTTCTTAACAAATTAAACAGATTGCTTTTGATTACTTTACTAAATTGGTACAAACAGGGACTGTGAGTTTTGGGTTTTATTCCTTCCTTGACCCAGTCAGCACTAAGCCAATGTCTTATGGGGGGAGGTCGGGCAAGATTAATTCAACAGGACACATTTTTAATAAATCTAATATGCACTTTAATTCAATTAATCTGGAGAATCCTTAATTAATACACTTCATAAATGTATGTGGTTGCTAGCAAATTATGCTAATGAGATTATGTTTCTGAAAACAACCTCATGGAAAGGTAAAAAATACATTTCTACTGCCTTCATTTAGCCTTCTACTTTTGTAGCACATGCGTTACTGAGTTACATATTCAATGAAGCAGTTTCTATTTAGCTTTGGTTGCTATTGAGAATTGGCCTTGCAGCTGATTCTGTGCTTTAATCCCCATTGGGCTGGTCCTGTTATTTGATGATTGATATGAGAGAGGAGGAAGGAAAAACAAACTCTGTAGCTGTTCACCACTGTTTAGCACCCAAGTAGCAATGGGACCAACATGGATGTTGACTTAGCAGAGTGTTTCACTGCCTTATTTTCTACCTATTCATCCATTAAGGGCAGATCAAATGGAAACATTCCTGCCTCAATGTGCAAGGTAACAAATAGTTAGCCCAGAACAAGGCATTCCACCTGCAATTACAAATACCTAGTAAGTAAATCAGCCCAGGTTCAAGTCTCGGGATATGGCTCAATGATGACAACTAACAAGCTAGAAATGGCCATTGGGATCTCTGTTCCCTTTTTTGGTGAATTTTTCCTGTAACAAAAAAATTGGCATCTGCCTGCAGTGGCCTTAGTCTGGGCTGAATGGCAAACGTGAAACTGCATGTTTCACTCCTGTATTCAGCGACCACCAGGTGTCGCGCTTTACAAAAAATGAATTACAAATATGTTTGTGCTGCTCAGTTGCTCACTTCAAGCATGCTGGTACCACAGAGCCTGCTTGGCAGCTTCAGGGCGAATAAACAGCAAGCAAATGCTCACCAGAGGGGTGAGCAGCTGGGAAATGTACGTTGCATTCCAGATAATTTCCCAGCATTATCTAGTGGCATATTTTTCAAAGTGTTTTGAGAATGAGCATTGCATATATTTGTGTGTGTTTAGGTGTTTACATGGGAGAGGGGGAACAAAAGTGATTTTTTGAGGGGAGGGATATTCTATTAACAATGAGTATTTGTTATTTTAATCATACCGTGTTTCCCCCAAAATAAGACCAGGTTTTATATTAATTTTTTGCTTGAAAAGATACACTAGAGCCTATTTTCTGGCTAGGTCTTATTTTTGAGGAAATATGATACTCAAGGAATCCGTCTGACTGACAATCTTAACTGGGGCTTATTTTGGGTGTAGGGCTTCTATTACGAGCATCCTGAAAAATCACGCTAAGGCTTATTTTCCAGTTAGGGATTATTTTGGGGGAAACAGGATAGCATGGACGTATTTATTTGCATTTACCAAGGGAGGTAAATGCTGTATGTATCAGATGACAATCAATAACACACTATTTGCAATTGTACAGAGGACTGCTAAGTTTTTTCCTCTCTACCTACAGATTGCAAAACTATGCCCAACGCTAAAATCTTTGCCATTCCTACCTAGACAGAGCCTTTATCTCTCCTTCCTTTTTGGGATCCTGAGCAGATTTAATTCCCACAAAAAAAAGCTTTACTAACTAAAAACAATTTACAGAATGTATGGAGAAAAGCATACAGTACTTGCTATATGCTGGGACAAGAGCTACATTTAATGTTTGGTGCTCTCATAACTATACCTAAGAAGTGAATGAAGAAAGGTTAAATATATTTTGGAGCAGATGGATTAAAACTCAGTAAAAATCAAATGAAAAATAATCTGTTCCTAATTTCTACTTTTCCCAACTCCTCTTTTGACACCATGTAACCAAATTTCAGGGATGAAGTGCACAAATAGGATAGGTATCAAGGACTGCAAAAAGGCAGTGAGAAAAGCACATTTCTGGCACATTTCTGCTTCATAGTATGTAATTTATATACAAGAATTTTATAACGGTGTAAAAGTGTAATCCTAAATCTGAGAAACAAACCCTCCTTTTTAAATCTTCCATCCATTGGGTTTAGGTTTTCTTATTTCACATTTCCATTATGGAATTATGCAATTTTCATTTCTATTGAAGTATATCCAAGCTCTTCTGAAAGAAGCAAAATCTTTTTCTCCATAATTAAACTAGGAATAGAGTAAGAGTGTGAATTTTAATAATCGTGGAGATTAAGAAATATCCATATTTTTCCTGTTGCTATTTGCTTTTCTTGCTTTTTAAAAATCACCTACAACATCAAACGAGTGTAATTTCTCAGATAAATTATTTTATTCCTTTAACAAATTAGAAATATTATGTAATGAGGTATCGATTACAGATCACATATTCATATTCACCAATAGTACTCATTCTAAATGAGCTTCAGGTTTTTTAAACCCAGTTTGATTGCATTGTTCCTGACAGTTGGCTGTTATTCTAGCTAAGCAAACTTGGAACAATTACAGCTATATGTCTGTGCAATGCTTCAAGATAGTGGTTTAGTTTATTGAAGCTTTGACTAAAGAGATCCCTAAAATCTCACTGAAGGAGAATCATGCTTTGTTGCAAAGAAATGGACTGGAATTTCTTTAGAGGGCAATCCAAGTGACTTTTGTGTCTGCTCTTTTCTTGAAGAGAGTCAGCTGACTGAATCATATCAACCTTGTCTTGACACCTGTTGATACAGTGTCATGTGTGGGGATTTTTTTATGAATCAAGGCACCTGGTTTTTTTATGAATACAGAAGGGAGTAAACTACTTCCTTTGCTTTTCAGCCCCAGACTAGGGACTTTAGTAGGCCATTGCTAGGTGACACACTTTTATATAGACAGCAAAGAAGTTTTACACACTGGCAAAGAAAGAAAGGGAGTCTCGGATGGCCATTTCTAGCTTATTAGCTAGATATCATGTGTCTCATCAAGATGAATTGACTCACTGTGGTGAATTGCTGGCAATCCACAGTTATACCTCAGTTGGGTCTATTATAAACTATGGTTTAATCTGCTGAGAATAAGGCATGTATGGGCTTCCTCCCTTCTCATCTTTGGAAAAATGATCTTACTATCTAAAACCTTTTCTTTCAGACTAGGAACCTACTGTCTATGTCTGGAGGGCTTCTGCCAAAAGTTTTTTTGTCAAATAAACTTGATCAAAACCAAATCTGGTCAGAAGAACATATGGCTGGGTAAGTGCCGGGCTGGAAGAAGTGGCCAGGTTTGTACCAAGGAGTTTGATTATTTTTATTTTTAAGGGAACACAAAAGACTTGGTGCCAGACTAAGAAGTAAAAAAAGAGGAAAGTGCTAGAATATACTGTACCTACAAATAAAGATAATATAAAAAGAGAAAGGGAAAACGGAGAAGGGTGGGGGTTATATTTCAGGTGCTGCATGACATGTTGCTGAAGAGGACATCACCATGGGGTGGAATCGAGGAACAATTCAACCTGCCAAGCTTGTAGATTGTAGCCTTGGGACATGAAGGAAAACTGGGAGGCAAAATCCAGAGCCATTTGTGAGTGTAGAAAGTTTATGAATATGGACTGTGTTGTGAATACAGAGATTCAGATGCTGGACAGTGGAATTCGGTGAGTAAAAAGGCTTTCATGGGCAGTGAGACACACAGGAGAAAACTCAAGAGACATTCCAGTATCAAAGATTGAAATAAGGACAGCCACCAAAGCACTCACACAACACATACCAATAACAAACTTTGCACCTGTTCTTGGTTCCTTGCACATACAAGTAACATGTATGCAACTATCCTAATTAGATCCTCACTGACAGGCTGACTCACAGACAGAGAAAACATGTACAGAACTTCACAGAATCCAAGTCACACTAACAGATATATATAATGTGAATGCGCATAACCTGGGGAGAAAGTGTTGCCTGCTTATCTTGTTTATTTTCTTTCTCTCTGGCTTCATAAATCACATTATCTTTTTTCCCAAGTACTTGTTTTGAACTCGATTATCCTTACCGACGTATTAGCATTAAAAGTTTCCTGAATACTCTGCCTAATATTCCATAATAATATTCTGCAGCACTTTCTCTCTCTTTTTGCTATTAAATACGATAGTGCTTTCAGTTCAAAGACCAAAAAAAGCATCTGAGGACCTCTACGCAATATGTGTCTGTAGTTCTCAAACCAAACATGTCTTTCCTTAGAATCATACTACAGCTCTGAAGAGCAGCCCAAATTCCTTCCAATTGCAGATAGCCCTCTACTTACAACTACAATTGGGACCAGAGTTTCCAAGGAAGATGGTTATTGAGTTGCACCTAATTTAACAATCCTTTTTTCCAAGCAAATCTCTGCTGTTGTTAGGCAAATCATGTAGTCAGCTCACCCCACTGACTTTGCTTGTCAGAAGCTGGTTGCAGATGGTGACCACATGAACCAGGATGCTGCAGCCATCATAAATACATACTGTTTGCCAAGTACCCATATTTGGATCACATGACCACAGGGATGCTGCAACGATCAGAAATATGAGAAGCTGTTGTAAGACACTTTTTCTCAGTGACATTTGTTGGAAGAAAAATCCAGTCTGGTTCGAAGCTGGGAAGCAGACGTTGAAGAAATGAATTGAAAGCAGTCGCATTAAAGGAAGACTTCATTTTATTTAAGTTTCAGAAAAAAAACAGTGGCAATGTTTCTGCGGTGGATGACAAAATGGGGTTGGGAGTAGGTTGGATTTTATACATTCCTTGGGGCTTTGTGAAAAGAGACACCTGTTTTTGTGCAAGAATGTATTTTTTAAATATTCTAATGGCTGTTGCTAAAAATCCTATTGGGGGAGGAGTCATGACTGGCTATGCAGGCAAAGAAGCAATACAAATCCTAGGTGTTTTTGTCTGAGTTAATCTTGTTAATTGCTTTTCTTATCTGGAGTTTCTAGCCTTCCTTTGCCTATGAGTAGAGTAGTCAGGCTTTTCTGAATGGATTAAAACCTCCACATCTAAAAAGGCTGTTTCCTGTAGCAGAAGGACTGGGGTCTGCCTTCTGCCTTTAAGATTCTGCTCCCCTTCAGGGAAAACATTACATTCTGCCTCTTTTAACATTAGGAGTAAGGAATTTTTTTTCTGGTGTGGAGGGGCTTCCCACACATTGTATTCTCAAATGCTTGCTAAATGAACTTTGCAAATAAACTTCCCTCAAATGTGCATCGGGCATGAGTAAGAAGCCTTGCATTGCATTGACTAAACAGAAGAGAGAGGACTGGCACAGAACTTGCAAGTGTTCATTAAAGCTTTGTCCAGTTCTTCACTGATTACCAACAGAATCAGTAATCTTGGTAATCTTCACTGATTACCAACAGAAAAGGAGAAAAAAACAGGGCTTTGGCCAACTCCATTTTATACTAAACATTTGGTGGCCAACATGCAGCTCCTTTCGAGAACCAAAATGATTGTGCTTTGTGAAATGTTTTGTCACAAATGTTTTGATATGTAACATGATGAAATGCTTTGTGACTTGATAATTGTACTTCATAACATGATGACCTGATGAATATACTTTATGATTATGACACGATGAAATGCTTTGTGACATGATGATTGTACTTTATAACATGATGAATATACTTTATGATTATGAATGCACCTAATACGTACATGACATGATGGATTTACTTTATGATAATGAATGTATCTTAGAATTGTAATCATTGTTTGTTAACTATAGCCTTATGATTGTAAACACAGTTTGTCAATTATAGCCTGTATGTAAGTATTGAGCATGAACACCAGAGACAAATTCCTTGTGTGTCCAGACATACTTGGCCAATAAATCTGTTCTGTTCTATTCTGTTCTGTTCTGTTCTGTTCTGTTCTAGTGTTGGTAGTGAATACAGAGGAGGTGCAAAAGTGTGTTTGAGAATTACATAGGGCTGTGAAGTTACAGGCTTCCTCATTCTGCACTGTGCAAAATCAAAACCCTTTTTGCCCTTTGCATTTGAAAGGTTCCCAAAATTACAGTTTGAATGAACAGACATAATGGAATTGCTCGTTCTGTTCGGATTCAACAAGGCAAGTGAATGTCATATAGCCCCGTGTTACTTCGATAGCAAGGGAAGTGTTTACCTTAGGGTCCAATCACCTAGGAGAACAGAAGGTTTAACACAAGGCTCTTCCTGATTTGACTGCACCAAGAAAACCACTGATTAAAACAAGAAAAGTCTGCAAGGCTTTGATAACATTTAGCTCTTTGTTGCAAATAGCAACATATATCATAAGCTGGGCATAGCTGCCTTTTCCTTCCCAGTCTTTCCGATCCTAAATAACATTGCAAAATTAAAACAACCCCCTGTATTTTTAGCTCTTCATGGTCCACAGCAATTGCACAGAATTTTAGTATGACTATCTTTTAAATCAGAAACAGAAAACCTTCAAAAGACCCTACTTTGCTTTTGTTTTAAATATTTTGCAAAAAAAAAAAAAAACCGCCACCACATTCTTTCATTTTCTCTCTCTCCATGTTCTCATTATGTTTTCTGGGGGTGTAAGCAGCCTGGCATTTACTGTACAATTGCCTCTCCATGGTCTGCAGCTATTCTAACTTCCATGCTTCAATTAAATCCCAAGATATATAATTGACACGGGAGCTAATTTTATTGTTGAAGTGTGATGAGGAATGCTGATATTATTTCAAGGTGATGAAAAATGTTTGCTGCTCTTTCTATCACCATGCAATAACATTAGCATCCTTCACCCTTCAACAATAAAAGTTTGCTTTATCACCAGAAGAAATTCTAAAGCATCCTGAGAATGTCGGAATGTATTCTGGGAGCTCTATAAACATTGTATTTTTCTATCTATACCCCAGATGTCCCTGTCGCTCCCCTCAGTATCATTTAGGTGAAGGTAGGGTTCAGTCATCATTTCCATGACTTCTGTTTTCAACTGGATTTCAATGGCTCACCAGTCTTCATACTAGTCCAGTGATTTCATTGTTCCAGTCACTGAACTCAGAGACATGTTGATGTAGTGATTAAGGTCTTGGACTAGAAATCAGGAGATTGTGAGTTCTAGTTCCACCTTTGGCATGAAAGTCAGTTGGGCAACTTTGGGCCAGAAACACTCTCCATCCAACCCAGTCAGAGGTGGAAAATAGGCAAAAACATTTTGTATGCTGTCTTGTGTATATAAATAAAGGCAGGATATATATTATATATATTAATGATAATAATAATAAGAACAACAATAACAATAAGAGCAACAACTGACTGGGACAAATGAGGTTCCCAGTTGTGAGCATACATAGCATTTTTGGCATTACCTCAGAAAAAAAAACCTAGCAAAAAGTGCAGTGTAGTGTGCAAAAGACAATTCAGAGAATGATACTTCAGAGAGATGAGCAAATTATCTAATATGCACCATGAGCTAGATTGTTGTAAGGTAAAGGTAAAGGTTTCCCTCACACATGAGTGCTAGTTGGTTCGACTCTAGGGACAGTGTTCATTTGTTTCCAAGCCGAAGAGCCAGCGATGTCCAAAGACGCCCCCGTGGTCATGTGGTCAGCATGACTGAATGTTTAAAGCGCACAGAGCACTGTTACCTTCCTACCAAAGTGGTACCTATTTTTCTACTTGCATTTTTACATGCTTTCAAACTACTAGGTTGGCAGAAGCTGGGGTGAGTAATGGGAGCTCACTCCGTTACACGACGCTAGGGATTCGAACTACCGAACTGCCGACCTTCAGATCGACAAGTTCAGTGTCTTAGTCACTGAGCCACCGCACCCCTAGATTGTTGTACACAAGCATAAATTCCCTGCAGATGAGGAGAGCTAACATGAAATTTCCACACTGACCAACAGCTACAAAATATAACTAGGTTTAAAAAAGAGACAGTTTGGTCTAGTGGTTAAGGCACCAAGCTAGAAAGTGGGAGATCATGAGTTCAAGTCCCACCTTAGTCATGAAAGCCAGCTGGGTGACTTTGGGTCAGTCACTCTCTCTCTCTCAGTCTAACTCAACTCACAGGATTATTGTGGTGGGAAAAATAAGGAGGAAGATATGTTGGATAGATGTAAAAATACTAAAGGTGGGGTATAAAGAAAACAAGCCAACAAACAAAAGCAAATTAATATTCCTATGAGATTTCATATATGTATTAGCCCAAAGACAGGCCATGGCAAAATTGTTTTAGTTACAGTTTAAAGGGATAAATACCCTGTTTCCTCGAAAATAAAACCTAGCATGATCTTTCAGGATGCTCGTAATATAAGCCCTAGCCCCACAATAGGCCCCAGTTAAGATCCTCTGACAGACAGATGTATTTAGTAGTGTATTTCCCCCAAAATAATAAAGAAAGCCCTAATGCGTCTTTCGGAGCAAAAATTAATATAAGTCCCCAGTCTTATTTTTGGGGAAATAAGGTAGTTGCTTAGCATCAGCATTTTGAAGTCCTATTATTTCCCTGGTAGAGTTAGGGCTGCCTCCAATTAATTCCTAAGAAAGAAAGCTCTTGACTCCATAGATTTAGAGAAAAGGGTACTTTTACTAAAAAAGAACTGAATGCAGCAAAAGTCAGACAAGGTTTGAAACAAACGAATATGAAAAAGACAAATTGAAAATTGTTCCAGAGCCCACTGCCCAGTAGTCAGGCAGACAGAGTCCAATCATCGGCCCAGAAAGATGTTTTGAGAACATTTATGATCCAGGTGCTCT
>JANHFO010004841.1:127674-138689 GCA_032468095.1 Pareas carinatus | reverse complement strand
AAGCCCTGCTGGTTTATATGCTCTGGGTCCTGGGCTAATTAAGATAGGTGTGGCTCAGCTTGCTTCAGCTGGCCATGTAATTTGTAAACCAACCTGTAGGGGTTCTTAAAGGTATTACCACCCGTATAACCCTAACAAACCCCCTACTCAATCAGGAGACTCTATTCCATTTCAGACAAGTTACAGTCCAGTCTCTTCTTAAAAACCTCCATTGATGAAAGCTGTTGTCCTCACTGTTAGGAAGGTTCTCTTTGATTCCAGATTGCTCGTGGCAGGAAATTGAGATGCGTGACTTAAAAAAAACTTTAAGGATGATCTTTTTTTTTTTTTGTAGATACTATTTGAACTCTGCAGAGATTGGGCAATTTGTTGTGCAGTTATACTATACATTTTGGAAAGTACTTATGATCCTACCATTAGCAGCCAACCAGCCCATATTTTATCCTGCTAAAAGACAGTCAAATAACCAAATTTTTTCCAATGGAACTCCATACAGACTGGTTTTATTCAAGACTTAATTACAAGATACAGAATTACACAAGTTTACTCATTCGAAGTATGCTGAGAGGAGAGCAATAGTCTCTTTGTTCTCCTCTCCCAGTTCTTTCTGGATAATTTTCTGGTTCTAGGGACCCAGTCATCTTTGAAATGAGATTATAGTCTCCTCAACTGGGATTCCATGAGTCCCTCAGCTCCACAAGAGGTCACTAGGGATTGTGCAACGATCATGACTGAAAAAAGAGAGATACGTTTTAAACATTGCATACCATGTAATTCTAGTGCTCACAGTGATTGGAATTTTTATGTGCCAGGATTCAGCTGCTGGCCTATTGCTTTTCTAGTGTTATACATGTTGTAAAGCATTGTATAGGTTTCATATTTTTTGTTATTTTTTTTATGCAGGGGTAACCTGAAACCTGAATATTATTTCAAGGGTTCCTCCAGGGTAAAAGGTTGAAAAGGACTGTTTTAACTTGAGCCAGACATGATTTGTCATACATATCCTAGCCCCCAATTTTTTTTGCTTACTTAACCTTTATAATTAATAAATTCTTAATAATTCTTAGACAATATAATATAAACTAAACCAGATCTAACCTTATCCTTGCCTTGTCATGATCTTTTTGGCAAGTCTGTAAATGAAAATTAAGGTACATTTTTTCATCCTGCTATTTTCCTATTCTCCTACTATAATCCAAAAAGGAATATACAAACGAAATCCTGGAAGTCTTGAAAATTAATTATGTTTAATTCTGCCTGCAAGCATCTAATTCCTACATATGTTAAGGGGTATATATTGCAGGATGGCTAGTCTTAAACTAGGAATAGGCAGCCTTTAAAATAGCCATACCTATCTAGGGATCAAGTAAATAGGCTATTATTCTATAGTCAGATTGCATATCTGTCTTGTCTACCAAAAGCTATTTAGTTTATTAGGGTCCGATTTCATCACTGCTATTTAATAATGTCATTCTGATATTTAATTGTAACACATTTTGTCTGTCTCTATATGGTCATCAATTGTCATTGATGTTGTTAGTCCTTAACTGTTTTAATGCAGTTTCTTGTTGTCATGCTTATTTTAGTATAACATATTACAATATGTTTCGGGGGGGGAAGTTTGATGAATATATGGATAGAGTATACTGCAATAAAGTGAATTAATTTTATATTTAGGGTCCTCCAGGCCTACCTGGACCCCAAGGATTGCAAGGATCAAAGGTGAGCGTTTCAAATGTATTTGTGTGATTATCAGTATATTATGTATTTGGTATAATTAATAATGCCATGTGAAGTCTCTACCACTGTGAACTTTGAAGATTTTACCAAGACGCCCGGACAATTTGAATAAAAATACGTAGTTTAGCAATAAAAAATTATTGCAAAACAGCTAAGATGGTTCAACAAATTTAACAGAATTATCTTTTATTTTTCTTATGTTATTCTTGAAGAGCTTTAAAAGAATTTTAAACACCAAACATCTGTAAAGCAAGATTGTATAGTCGATTATTCATGGAAATATTATTTATGGAAGAATGTCATGGTGTCCCAAAGATTATAGACCTGTCCATTTGTTCCTGGTCATTAGAGCCAGCAGTTGTTGTTGTTGTTGTTGTTGTTGTTGTTGTTGTTGTTGTTGGTATTAGTAGTAGTAGTAGTAGTAGTAGTAGTAGTAGTCGTAGTAGTAGTAGTAGTAGTAGTAAGTGAATCAGAATTTCTAGTGCCTGCTCCAACCTCCCCCTCAGGAAATAACAGAAACCGGCTCAGGCTCAACCCTTCCAAGACCGAGTGGCTGTGGATGCCAGTGTCCCGATATGTCCAGTTATCACCATCACTGGCTATCGAGGGTGATACATTGGCCCCTGCGGAAAGGGCCCGCAACTTGGGTGTCCTCCTGGATGCATGGCTGTCTTTAGAAGACCATATGACGGCCGTGGCCAGGGGGGCTTTTTATCAAGTTCGCTTGATTCGCCAGTTGTGCCCCTTTCTCAATCGGGACTCATGCCCTGGTCACTTCTCGCCTGAATTATTCCAACGCACTTTACATGGGGCTCCCCCTGAACCGTACCCGAAGGCTGCAGATGGTCCAGAATGCGGCCACGCGGGGGGGTTGTGGGGGTCAGGGGCTGTGCCCATATGACCCCCTCCTGTGTGAGCTGCGCTGGCTTCCTGTGGTCTTTAGGGTGCGCTTCAAGGTATTGGTTATGACCTTTAAAGCGCTCCATGGCATGGGACCAGGATACCTACAGGAACGCCTACTACCAGCCAATATCTTCCATAGGCCAGTACGCTTCCACAGAGAGGGACTCATCAGGGTGCCATCAGCCAGACAATGTTGGCTGGCGATCCCCAGGGTGAGAGCCTTCTCTGTGGCAGCTCCAGTCCTATGGAACAAACTTCTTCCGGAGATACGGACCATTACAGATCTCAAGGTCTTCCGTCGTGCCCTAAAGACGTTATTATTTACCCAAGCCGGGCTGTCATGATCCCTCTTTTACATTATAATTTGGTTTTAAAATTTTAACTGTAAATTTTTATTCTATTCGGCCAACATATTTCTTTTAATGGGTTTTTAGTATTGTATTTATTTCTATGTTTTATTTCTGGCTGTTCACTGCTCTGAGTCCTTCGGGAGAAGGGAGGTATAAAATTTAACTAATAAATAAATAAATAATAAATAAATAAATACTATATGCCACCCAGAGCCCCTCTTTGAGAGAGATGGTTAGTTTTAATATAGGACATATAAGTAAATAAATATTATAAATATAAATATTTAAATTCATGAAACTGACCAGCTCTACTGGGCTGTACTAGGATAGACAATATCTTGGTGACATTTCGGCAAGGCCTCACTTTGCCATCTTCAGGCTGGTACTTTTGGCTTCTTGCTAGTCTTTGCTAAGCTAGCCAAAAGCACCAACCTGAAGATGGCAAGTGAGACCTTGCCAAAACGTTGCCAAGATATTCTCTATCCTACACAGGAGAAGATCTGAACACACCTAGACCTATATACCTGTACCCATGAAAATCTACGAAAATTTATTTATTTGATTTAATTAATATTTATTTAAATTTTATTTAGAAATAAAGAGGATGAATGGATTCCGGAGCATTATTGTAACAGTGCTTTCCCTCAGAGGGAATCCCATTGCATTTCTGTCTTAATACCAGTAAATTATTTGCATTTAGCAGATATCTACAATTATGATCATTTATAGCAGCTGTAGTTGATTTTTTTTTAGTTTACAACTATTATCTCTAGGATAATAGCTGATCTCAAAAATATCTGCAATGCCGTTCTTCAATTCCCTCATTGTGTCTGATTTTAATAATATTTTTGCTTGTTTGGTGTCAAGATTGTCATTAATATAGTCATTAATTAATTAACTAATAGTCATTAATTAATTAAATTGTCATTAAATTGCAAAAATGAAATTCAGTTTTATCTTTCATGGACAGAGCAGAACTAGTGACTCCCCAATTTTACTACCTTTAAATTAAAAGTTTTGTTAGGGGAGAATTCATTTTTTCAAACCAATTAATTAGCAATTCTAGTGCATGGCTCTTATAAAATGGTCCTATGGAAATTCTATAATGTGCAGACATTATATGAGTGCTTATTAATTGGATTTGCTATCCTAATCTCCATAAGAACAAACATCGAATGGAGAACACATTTTCATCTAACGCTTTTTCTCCTCTACATAACTAGAGGAACAACAGAAAGCATGCAGATGAATGTGGTCAGTTGACCATTGGTCTGTAGGCTAATAATTATCCTGAAATAACACATTATGTAGCCAAATCTTGTGCCCTTCCCACAACATAATATTGCAAAAAAAAGATTTACAGGAATAAATTATATACAAAATTGAAAGATATTGTAATTTGGAAACATGTGGGTGAGTCATTTTTATATATGAGCACTAAAAGAGGTGGGATCTTTTAGAAATGATCCCAAAAATACAAAATATGTCAATAGTGGTAGGTCAAGGTGCATTTTAACAGCAATGTGTACACATTTCTAAGAAAGATTTAATACTGATGGCTCTAATGTCTTCCTCTCACACTTAATGGAATCTACAATGCTGAAAGATAATTATCAGCAATTTGTGGCTTTTCCAGAGCGGTTACCTTTGATACGTTCATGGGTGCCCTAAGATCAAGTGTCGCTGTGTTTTCATCATAAATGAAATTGAGGTCAACCAAGACTGTTCCAAAGCTGATGGATATGGATGACTCACAGTAGCAGATTTAGACAGAGAATATCTTGCAGACATTTAGTGCATGGTGGATTCTGTGGAAGAGCTGTGGTCAGCTTCCTTGAACGAAGAATGGTAGCAGATAAAGATTAAATAAAAGCGACCCATTAGAAGCACCAATATTTCATTGGAGCTTTAATTATTCTGTAGCAGAGTAAAATCCCCCAAACTTGACCACTTTAAGATGTGTTGGACTTCAATTCCCAGAGTTTCCCAGTCACCCATGCTGGGTTCAATAGCTTCCATGTGGTTTTTTTTTTATAATTAAAGCAATGACATAAATGGAGGCTTTTGTTTTATGAGGCACCTGTCCTTTTCTGATTACAGAAGGGACGGCATTTACTCCTTTTTGCCTTTCGCTAAGTGACACACTTTCTTTACAAGCTGGGAAGCAGTCAGAGAGAGGAAGAACCTATGGTTCAATGGCTAAGACATTAGCCTAGCATGTTATCCAGCCCAAGTTCCAATCCCATCAAGAGCGTATGTCTCACTGATGAAAGCAAAATAATTCTAGAAATGCGCACTGAGACTCCCTTTCTTTCTTTGCTGGCTTGTAAAAAACTTCTTGCTGTAATAAATGGAAGCTGTCAGGACAAAAAAAACCAGCCCCAATTCAGATGCTTCAATTTAACCAAGCAGGCTTGCTTCTTCTTTGAGAAAAAAAATATATCGCGGTATTCAAGACTTTCCTTCAGCCTCCAGCTATCGTACACTACCTGACTGTGTATTAAACTACATTACCTGTGAGGTGCTATATGAACAATTAACCCCAGGTCTCAAAAGCATTCATACTTAATGAAGTTTTAACATTAAAGCAACTATATCCTTATGAAAATTAGAATTGTGGTTGGGTCATGTTCTTTATGACATTTTCATTATCATTATAATGACTCAGCAAGGGCATTTTCCAGCACAGTTCATTAAAATTATTGCTTTTTATGGTCATCCGATGGCATTTAGTTGGAAAGTTAATCCAAATAGGCATTTAAATAAATGAAAAGCATTTCAGGAGAGACAGGCCTCACACAGCTAATAATCAAAGTTTCGGTCAATTGGCTATATTTTCAAGAGAGCTCTATTATTTGAATATCAAATGGTTTGTGTTTTTAGAATGTAATTTATGGAAACTTTTTTTTTCTCCTCGTTCTAAATGGTCTAATCCTAGTCCTCCAAGGAGTGGGGGGAAAAAAACTTATCCTGCAATGGTGTGATTGCCCAAAGCTTGAATGTAGCCTCGAGAGCATACCAAAGTATCATTAACCTGCAATTTTAAGAGGATAAAGATAGAAAATCACCTAATACACAGAAAATACCCTATGGTGCAGTAGGTAAAGCAACTGCCTAGGAAGTAAAACCAGTCCAGGTTCAAATCCCAGTCTGGACTTCCAGCTGGGGTCAGGGTATGGCTTGCTGATGACAGTATAATAAGCTAGAAATAGCCATCCGAGTCTCCCTTCCTTTTGTGGTATCTGTCTGCAATGACCCTAGTCTGAGCTGAAGGGCAAATGTGGAACGGAATGTTCCATCCCTGTAATCAGAGACCACCAGGTGTCACTCTTCACAAGAGTCTAATACTCTCTGGACTAAACCAGCAAAAAGGTGAGCCTGCAGCACAGTGACTAAGGCAACTGCCTAGTAAGTAAACCAGCCGAGGTTCAAATTCCAGTCTGGACATTCAGCTGGTATGGCTCGCTGATGAAAGCCTAACAAGCTCTGAATCTCCCTTCCTTTTCCAGTGAATTTCTCCTGTTAATACAGAAAATAATCGTGTTAACAATGCCTTTCAATTTAAAATTCCAATTAAATATTTATTTATTTTTTTGTATTGATCCTAACCATTTGCAGTTTCCCAAACCTGACTGAAGTCACTTTTGAGAGTGAGGCCTCAGTGCATCTTTCAAAAACAGGATTAGGTTTGTACCCTAACAAAGCTTTCTTCCCAACTGTCTCCTTAAGTTAGACCCTGCAAGATTCTGGGGAGATGTCGAGAAGTTAAATACATGTCATTTGTATGCATATACAAGACATTTGTTTGTTTAGAGATACAAAGACTCCCTGTGAGTTCATTTTATATAATGACCTTACACTAAAAATAAACAGGAGGAAGCTAATGGAAGAGAACATTCTCCTCTTTCCCATTGTTGCTTTCTGTGACTTTCAGAAGCAAGAGTTGTTGTAAAAAGTGTAGATTGGATCACTAGAAAATGTCTAAAAAATCAGGCAGATACCCAGATTTTGAAGAACGTCCTTAGAAGCAAGATTTATTTATTTATTTTATTTTATTTTATTTATATACCGCCCCCCTCCCGAAGGACTCGGGGCAGTGAAAAGCCAATTAAAATAAGCATACAAAAGTTAAAAACAACCAAAATGACATATAATAGCAGGCCGGATATAAATTCTAAAAAAATTCCTTAAAATTTAAAACTCAACCCTGAAACAAATTAATAAAACTAACCCGAGGGGGGGGGAAGTGGGTTATTAGGACAACCCGGCCTGGATAAATAAATAGGTCTTAAGGGCACGGTGGAATACATGGAGGTCAGGGACCGCACGTATCTCTGGGGGGAGTTCGATGCCAATAGCAGCCTCCATAGGATTATCAGAATGAAGGGGCAAGTAACATCATAGGAAAACTGACTGTAACCATTTTCATTTTAATGCTTCTCCCTTTCTATAGAAAGCCAGTCAAATCATAACTGTTTTTTTTCTTTTTAAATGGAGGGTTTGAAACCAATAATAGTTTGCAAAACCAGAATGCTTCTCCTCTGTATGACATTTCACACCATGAAAACAATGTGTTTGACCCTGATATTGTGATAAGAGGCACCTTTCCTTTGTTGAGAAATGAAACTTTTATTGAAATGAAAGGTGCTCCTTCAAGGTATTCAAAGACTTCACGCATACATGCAATAACTCGTGTTTTTTTTTCTTTTAGACCAAGCGCCTAACATAGCTTTCCAGCACACATGGGTTTCTACAATTTATGACTCTCATTTTCATGGATTCATTCATCATGTGACAATGAATCTCCAAAATCTGGAAGATTATTCTTTACAACACTGGGATCTTAAAAGTAGGCAGAGCTTGGGAACCACAAACACTCACAGCCTTTTCACATTTTACATAATTTGAGAAATCCCAGCACTTGTTTCAGCAGGTGTACACAGTCACACATGCCACAAAACCAATGGAAAGACCTCCCCTTGCTGATTCTACCCACTTTTCTCTCTTAGCAAGGCTGGGGAACTCATTCAGAGTGTTGTAAATGTCAATTATTTACAATATAAAGACAAATCATCAGGCTGGGTTATGCTTGTGTGTCAACCATTTTCTGAACATGCTAAATATCCATGAAATTAAAATTTCCCATTTGAGTTGCATGAAATTTAGTGCACACAAAGTTGGGGACTCTGAGCATCGGGGATCAAATATGATGTAGAATACTTCCGATATGAAGCAGAAGCTTAAAAACGCAAAATATGTTATGGAAAGTTTAAAAAGTTGCTCATATATCATTTGCTGACCACTTTGGGAGGTGGGGTGGTGGTAGTAATGGTGAATTTTCAGAATCTGGTTTTATCTGAAGTAGAATGAGCAATAGAAAAAGTATAGGTCCAAGAAAGAAATATTGTCATTCCAAGCAAAAATCTTCAGAACTAAATCTCTAGTCTTAAAGTTGACATATAGAAAATGGCTATGAACAAACAGCAAATTCTAACATTGATCTTTGACAAAGGATAGAGTTGGTATCCATTTCAGACAGGCCAGTCAAAGGACTCCAGTGAATATTCAGGGCAGGGCTGTGTATTAAAATTTCAAAGATCTTGGACATATATTTTTGAATATATTTGTTCAGATTCAGATTCAAACGAAATCTGATGTCATCAGAGTTGCTTGTGAGTGAGATGGGTGGTGTATAAATTGAATGGATGGATGGATGAAGGAACGAAGGAATGAATGACTTCCATTACATGGACAATATTTTAAAACAAATGTAAGGTGTCAATTAGCCCTCATTACTATAGTTCTAAAGAAAGACTTCAAGGACAAACTCTGGCAAATATTCATAAATGGACATGGTATACTGGTGGGAAATCTTCTGAATACTGAATAAGGACAGTTAAGTGAGCAGTTCTTATAACATTTTGGAAATAAAACAAACAAAAAAGTCGACCTAGTTGCAGAAGATATACTAAGGCAAAATGCAAGCCTGTTAAAGGATTAGAAATATAGAGGGATAGCTCAGGAACGTATTGGTTGAAAACATGCAGAAGAGGCCTTCATCCTGCAGTGGATAGACAATGGCTAAAATGATGAGGATGATGAGGATGATACAGAAGTTGAAAAAGATTTTCTTAGACATAGGTTCTACCTGGTTCTTGTACTCTCCTTAAAACTGAAAGTTAGGACCTTTTTAAAGTACAACACTCTCAGAGTCTTTTTAGCAAAACATGATGAGAAGAAAGGGATAGGGTTACAAAAATCTCATATTTCCCCAATCTCATATTTCCCCATCTTTTCTGTGAACAAGCAAACAGGTAATAAAAGAGCTTGCAGCTGGCTCTTTATCAAATCGTGTCCTCTATGCTCATCAGATTCAGAATAGGCTAAATATGTGATAGACCTTCATTATGAAGGTACCACAGATCCAGACCTCAGAGTCAAAGTAGTTTCTGAGTGAATGGGATGACAGATACACAAAACCTTTAGCGGTTATCCTTGTTTCAAGTAGTTACCCAACTAAGACCCTCAAAGAAAAGCATTTGACACCTGTCTAGTACAAAGAACATATTTTGGTTATCACAGGACAAAAAGACGATGAAGGACCTGCCGGAAGGACTGCATCCCTTTTTTCTGCTTTATTGGATTTATAGGACCACTGTCATTTCTGTGTCCGTCTAAGTTGTTTACTTTCCTCTGGATGACAGTTTTAGGTTGTAGGACATAAACCAGAAGAGGTAAGGCCAGTCACAAGTCACAAGCTTATTTCAAGAGTTGCTATTTTGTCACCATCTTTTTTTCAGCTGATAAAAGAGTCGATAACAGCTGCATTCCACAAACATGTCCTTGTTTTGGGAGAACTGCTATGGAATCCCAAAGCACAAGTCCCCACTGCAGACACCTTCAGGGTGTTACCTTATTCAACTGATGCTGATCCCCAAAGGTACAACATTTAAAATATTTCAGCAGCATACTCAAGCTTACATCCATTGCTCTAGAGACAAATAGTTAATTTTTGAGGTTCCCAGTATGTCTGAAAATGTAAATCACGCTTGCAAAGAGATAAAAATGCACCCTGCCACGCACACAGGAAACTAAATTCAACTGAATCAAGAAAATGATTTCCATTATAAAGGCACAGATGTGAACTTTGAAAGAAGAAAATTGGGGTCTGTCTGGCTTACATCCAATCCATTATATCCTCCAAATCACACTAAGGATATTCTCTCATACTTTATTCTTGACAGTCAGTCTGCTATCAATGTGTAGAGGTTCGACCAGTCATTCATAACTCCCCTATATTTCCCCAAAGTTTACAACACTCCTTGGTATAGAGAATAACAAGTGAGGAGTCCTTGATACTCTTTAAGCTTCCTTGCTTTCTTGCAAACGTTTCATTACCCAGACTACGTAACATCATCAGTGCTAGTCTAACACCGATGTTACCTAATTTGCGTAATGAAATTCCTGCAAGAAAACATAGAAGCTCAGAGAGCATCAAGGCCCCCTCATTCCCAACCCTGAGCTACAAATATTATCCTTTATTAATAACAAGTGATTCACCAAAGATAATCAAGTAAATTGTTTTTTCAATTTATATCTCTGCTTTGCTTTGTTTGTTTTTTTCAAAGGTTCATGACCAACTTTGTGACAAAGCATCCTGCAGAATTATGGCAGGAGTTTGGGTCCATTGCTGAGGAAGTAGAAACTCAGAGTGTGCTTCGTATTTCTTCACTACCTTTAAGAAGCACCTAGTGAATTCTCCATATAGGACTATGAGGATTCTAACTTATAACTAAGTCTTTCTGTATTTATAAGTAAAGGTAGTAAAAAAGACAAAACAAGCAATAATAGAGCAAATTTCTAAGAGTTGCACTTAGACATTACATCTTACAAGTTAATAAAATGTTGTTGTTTTTTGTAGAAAAAGTTTTTATTAGACAACAAGAAACAAAATTATAGCTTACAATATGTGAAATTTTCAGTTATCAGAAAAAGATAATTTATAATTTATCTCAAAATTTC
>JANHFO010004841.1:105445-117859 GCA_032468095.1 Pareas carinatus | reverse complement strand
GAAGCAAGGAAGGAAGGAAGGAAGGAAGGAAGGAAGGAAGGAAGGAAGGAAGGAAATGATTGTTGGAAGATTTTCGTAATTGTCAGAGCATTAAACAATGGAATAGGCTGCCTCGGGAAGTGATGCTCTTTCCTTCACTGGAGATGTTTAAACCATGGTTGGAAATGTTTAAACTATGGCTTATATAATGATAAGTAGCATTTATAATCTACTACTATAACTTCTGTCTGAAAAGTTATAGTACTACCATATTATCGATTATAAGATGCAGGCTTTTTCAGATTTTGCTGTCTCTGTATTCATGGTGCGTCTTATATTTGATGGTGAATATAGTGAAAGAATTCACTTTGATGTTGCTGTACCGGGGGGGGGGGAGCAGATGAAAGAGACCCAGAGAGGTCTCCTACCAGAGGGATCTCTTCCCAAGCTGGGGCAGGGACAGCCAGGCAGCTTTCCTTTTCCCCTCTCAGTTGGTCCATGCTGCATGTAACTGTCAGCTGCTCAATGGCGCAGCACAGACCAGCTGAGAGTGGGAAAGGAAGGTCCTTTCAATTGAGAGGCTTTTCCTTTTCACCCATCTCAGCTGGTCCACACATCGCCCGACTGTCCAGCACATGTCACGCCCCAGCTGTCCATCCCAGCTTGGGAGGAGAACCCTCCGGGTCTCTTCCGTCTCTTCCCCCCTGCTGCACTGCATTTAAACAAAACCTTAGAAAAATAAAGGTGCGTCTTATAATCGGTGGCATCTTATAACCGATGTAACAGAGAGCTGATCTATATGATTTCCAAGGCCTCATTTTCTTCCCCCACCTCAAGAATTATAAAGGAAATGAAACAGAAGCTATCAACCTCTTATTTACATTATAGGGGGTATGAGGAATAGAAATGATAACTGAAAAACACTGCAAGTACCTTATCTAGCACTCTAGAGCAGGAGTCCCCAACCCCCAGTCCATGGACCAACACTGGGCCGCAGCATGCCAACAACCGGTCCGTGCAAACAAACCAAGCTCCATTCATGAGATGCAGGCAGCACACACAGCCACTCCCCCTCCAGTCTGCAGAGAAACCTTTCTCCATTCAACTGATCCCTGGTGCCCAAATGATCGGGGGCCACTGCTCCAGAGAAAAGTACTAGGTATTCTAAGAAGCCACGGCTACTTTCTCATGAAATTAATTTCCAAGGAAAGTAAATGAACCGTTGCCCGCCTGGGTGGGAATTCTGCAATCACATCAGGAAACCAAATCAAGACCAGCAATCAAGCAGCACATCCTATTCCAATCAAGAAACTACCAACTCTGTCAAACAATCATACAGTAAACAGCAGCCTAATCAAAGAACTACCAAGAACACTCTGACCAACACTGAAGGGCAAGGCACTTGCCAGAGAACACCTCACTGATGATGTTACCTAGTTAGGTAATGTAATATCTGCAAGAAAACAACCAAGCTCAGAGACCACCAAGGACCCCACAGTTCAACCCTGAGCTACAAATATTCTCACATATTGGCAACTTGCAATACCCAACTTTTTTTGGCAGAGGGAGGGAAGGAATAGGACCAAAGAAGTGCTAAATGGTTAGGATTCTGCTCAGACTCTTTTGAAACTCAATAAAGTTATTTAATAGTGCTTATGCTGCTGACAATTCCCACTTTATCTTGAGTTTTTGCAGTGTGATCAAGCACGTAGCCAAATTGAGCGCTAATCCTATGTATTAGCATAGCATGCTCATCAATAGCAGATGTGCTTTGCAGTAAAGGTTTCATACATTGATGAACCCATCTTCATCTGAGCTTCTGCTCCTATCAAGAATCTGTCTGCACCATTTCTATGCCAGTGCTACAGGCTTCATTTCCATTGACAATCTGGACAGATGCTATTCACTGGAACACATTTCTCTGTCTTTGCGTTTCTCAAGCAGTCTCTACAGTGCTGAAACATTACAATTTCCCTGAAGGCTGACATCAACTAAGAGGTTCGAATTAAAACAATACTTCTTTGCAGAAATTTTGATTCATCTTGAAGTAATTCTTTCTTTTTTCAGCACTACCTGGCATTCCTACCACTGCATGACAGTTACTGGATATGACTTGAGACAGCCAATTAAGCTGTCAATCTTGTAACAATAAGCACATGTATCTCGGTGCATGTCTCTCATATAATGGCAAATTTATATTTGTTCTATGATCTACCATACTCCTAAATGTTTGGGTAAATGCCATGAAGGAGAGATTCAAGAGATGCCAGTTTCTCAAAGTCTTTTTCCTTCAAAGCTCATATATATTAAGACAGCCTCCTGCCAGATGGGAGAAAAGTTATTGAATTAACTGAACTGATAAAAAAGGGAAAACTTTTGTTTCTGCTGGCATTTTATTCAACTTGAATAATGTACCTCAATGGTTTTCCCCAGTGCTTTGTAGTTCTATGACTCTATAGACAATAATGAAAGTGAAATCATTCTATGTATCAATGGAGAATGTTCCATCAGCTCAATGGGATGAGGCAGGCTATGAAACCATTCCCATACTACTTGACTTTATATTATTTTCAGTCCAAAAGTAACTGTTTATAATTCCGCTCCTTTCATTTTAAGGTCTTGACTTATGACTTTTTAGGAGCTTCATTGCAAAAATTAAATTAGCATGCACTCTTTTGTAGCTGAAGCCTTTTTAGTGCTAGCATCATTTTCAGTGCATTTGAAAACACACATAGAAGTATGTTTGCAAAATCAGTATTCCAGGAGCAACTGTGAAAAATGGAAATATCTGTCTAACAGCAGACCTGAGAAGTAAATCATGAAGCATATACCTCCAAGAATAATTCCCCAGTGTAATATTAGATATAGGCAAGTCCTTGAATGTTAGCCGGATTTCAGTTAGGTGATTTACGGGAATGTTTACAATCCTGTTAAGAAAAATAGAGGCAACTGTTGCTTGGAAGACTTTTTTTTTAAAGGTAACTTGAATGAAAGGAGGCAAATATAGATGATCAAATAACAGACAATTAATGCGACACAAAATGCAATTTTCCTGACAGTGTTTAATTCATGACTTCACAGGAAATAGAATATTTCAAATGATTAATTGCTGTAATAACTATAAGATCAAAAGTTTATCTAATAGAACAGACACCATTGGGGAAAACAAATCCAGCATTACAGGCAGAATGCATATATTCTGCTACCAATGGTTTATGGAAATATTCAACCAGATTTTTCTGGAGAGTTCGTAAGCAGGATGAAGACATGCCCCCTCTAGAGGCAATGTATAAATTACACTGGGAGGTATGAGTTTCCTGCAGCAAAAATGCTGATCACATCAACAATCCACCTAGCACTACGTCCAAGAAACACAAAATAAGGTATCTGTAAGCCACAGGAAAGATGTTTCAGATCTAACATACATAGGGTATGAGAGGAAATTGCAATCTAATATTATTAGAAAACAATCAACTATTCAAGGTGACTTCCTTCTGCAGTGCAATAAATGTTTTGATCTAGTTGTGCCATATTAAGAGTCTGAGAAATGTTTGCTGTGTTTGAGCTTGGAAATCAGAGAAGTTTGTGAAGTTTTTGATAGGTCTATGGTCTATGAATTTGTTCAGTTTTATGTATCTAGTTATTTAACTGCCATTGAAGATTCTAAGCGACTTAGACAAAATATGTTATTTCTGAGTCTATCTTCTGTGGCCATGAAAGATTGTACATGACCTGAAACTTCCTCTTATACACTAATCATGGCTGACATGTTTCTGGCCTCCTCTTCTCCAGAATGAACATAACAAGACCTTCAACTTATCCTCATAGGGATTGTCCCATATCTTCCTTGTTGACTTCCTCTAAACCACTCTAATCAGTCAATATTCTTGTGGAAATGTGATGTGTATGGCTTCAAGAAGTGCTGAGTAGAGAGGAACAATATCTTTGTGTTTCTTCAATAGAGGGCTCTTCTAATGCAGTTCAGAATTGTGTTAGCCTTTCTAGCAGCTTTCCCACGCTGCATATGTGCTCAGCTTGTTATATTTCTTATCCATTCTTTGTTATCTTTCTGTCTACTCTGCCTTGGTCACAGTGATTGAGCTTGAACACCAGACTCCTTTTAATTCTGATACTTAATCACTACTTCTGGGGATGAGAAAGGATAATTACCTTGCAGGAAAAAATAAATGTAACCATTTTAGGAATGCTTCATATCTGATGAAGGGCTTACTTATTAATCCAGGTTTATATTCTACATGTGGCATGATTGGGCTAAATTCTTTTTTACTTGGCAAAAAATACATAAATATGACTTTCTGACTTTGAAGGCAGTGATTGTAATGGTCAAGTAAGGGGTGAGACAATTCTGTCTAAGATCTCAATTCATTTTATGTAGCATAATCTTAAATAACATTTTACCATCTCTTCACCCCCGGCATCCTTAATACACATGACACACTAAACAATATATATTAACAGAATAACAGGGTTGGAAGGGACCTTGGAGGTCTTCTAGCCCACCCCTTCTCAGGCAGGAAGCCCTATGCCATTTCAGATTAATGGCTATTCAATCTCTTTTTAGAATTTTAGTATTGGCCAAGTGTGCCTGGACACACAAGGAATTTGTCTCCGGTGTACATGCTTTATACTTACATTAGAGCTACAATTGATAAACTGTGATTACAATCATAAGATACATTTATCATCCTAAAATACATTCATCATGTCATGTACATATAAGCTGCAATCGACAAACTGCAATCTTCATCATAAAATCATAAAATACATTCATAATCATCAAGTACATTCATCATGTCACAAGACACATTCAACATGTCCTACAATACACTTTTGTGATAGATTTAGAACAGTCATAGAAATACTAATAATCATTCTACAAGTCAGACTAGGATACTAAATGAAACAACTATTATCTATTGTAAGATGTAAGCGACAAGTTATGACAATCAACTTGTTGCTTAGATCTTCTTAAAACCTTCCAATGTTGGAGCACCCACAATTTCTGGAGGCTAGTTTTCCCACTGATTAATTGTTTTCATTCCCAGGAAATTTCTCCTTAGTTCTAGCTTGTATTTCTTCTTGATGGGTTTCCATCCATTACTTCTTGTCCTGTCTTCAGGTGCTTTAGAGAATAGCTCGACTCCCTCTTCTTTGTGGCAGCTCCTGAGATATTGGAACACTATTATCATGTTAACTTTTTTATTAAACTAAACACACACAATTCCAGCAACCATTTTTTATATGTTTTAGCCTCTCCTAATCATATTTGTTGCTCTTCTCTGTACTCTTTCTACAGTCTCAACATCTTTTTTGCATCATGGTGACCAAAACTGGATGCAGTATTCCAAGTGTGGTCTTACCAAGGCATTATAAACTGGTATTAACACTTCACATGATCTTGATTCTATCTCTTTGTTAATGCAGCCTAGGACTGTGTTGGCTTTTTTTGTAGCTGCAGCTACAAAAAATATTTAAGTGATTGCTCATTAGGACTCCAAGACCCCTCTGACAATTATTACTATTGAGCCAGGTACCACCTATACTATACCTGTGCATTTTACCTCTTTATGGATAACAGCACACTAACTGTGCAAAGAAGCATTGCAGTTTTGTCTCTAGATCTTCTGAACTTATATTTAGTGGATTTTCCCAGTAGTCTATACTTTTTTTTTACTTCTACATTTTTTTCTTTTATCTTGCATATACATACAAACGTACATATTTCATCTGGACTTAACATTTCTAGATCCTTTCTTTTCTCTATTTATTCATGCCATTTCTACTCATTCACTTGTGTTTTCACTCTGCTTCCTACCTTAAAGTTAGATGTTTGCAGTTAGATTACTTCCATTTAATGAAGGAAGGATAAATTACCCAAATAACTTCTCTGTAGTAAAATTAATTATTACATCACAGTGTTCTTTTATTTGTGCACGTGTAGGGAAAAAAACATATTTGAACACAAGTTTCAATGAGTTTTCTTTTGCTGTGAATATAAGTGCTTGTTGAATTAATAGATCCCTATCATTTAAAAATTATCATGTGAATTCGAGCTAGTCTCTCCTTCCTGGTAACTATTCAATAAGTAATAAACCTGAAGGTGTAAAAGCTTAGTGAATGTGTGGCACATCTCCATTAAAAAACTTTTAAGACCAATTCTATTTTATGAGCCAGAGTGTCTGCATGAAATGCACAGGTGAGCTTGACTGCCTGCGTGTGTTTGCATGCAAAGTGGTTTAGGAGCAATTTTTGATTTTTCTATCATTGACTCAGTCAGAAAACTGATTATTTGTTCCTTCTCCAATAAACATAAACAATTTTATTCTGCTTAAACAAAAATAAGAGAAAAGACCAATGCTACGGAGATACGGATGTGCTTGTACAAATAACCACAAAGTGTGTAACACATTTTGTGCTTGACTCACTTTCTCACTTTCTTCAGAGTTAGCAAAAGATTTAGAAGCTTATGATACAAAAAAAAAGGTAGAGAGAGGGAAACCAATTTCTTCAGGGCAGATGTATCTAAAAGATGAGGTGACAGAAACACTGAATGTGAGTGGAGCTTCATGGTTGTGTCAAGTTCTGAAGATAATTACCAGCAAGAGATGTTACATTGATTAGTAGCTGTGTGAACAGATTCGTTTTCATTTTCTCTTCCCTCTGGCTGTCTCACTAGGAACTATCAATCCTTCACAAGAAAGCTTGATTTAATGGTACCCAAAATAGCAAACACTAGAATGTTTGTAATCCTTTACATACCTTGAGGATATACAATAACACTTTTAACTGAAAAAGCTTGCGGTTTCTCTAATGTGTGATTTCATTTCCAAAAGTTTTCCATACTCAAACAATGAGAATCACACATATATGAAGAAATGACCTCAAACTAAGCAGCAAAGAATACAATTAATTAGCTAGAACCACATACAAGGTGAAATGAGTCTTCAGGTCATGATATTTCTTCAAGACTAATGTAACTCTATATTAGCTTCCTATTATAACAGTTCCATTGCACAAAAAGATGTTTACGAAGCTGGACCAGATACAAGGTTTGATACAGTAAAAATTTAACATATATTTATGATTTTACCGCCAAGTAGACTCTACTGCCAGCGACTCTCAGAAAGAGTGCCAACGACCAGATGACTGAAAGGAATATAAATTCTTCCATCTTCCACCATTCAGTCAGTCCTGGAAAAGCTTCTTGGATGAGAAGCGAAATGTCTTCAAGGAAAATCAAAATTCAGTAGCCTTTTGAAAAAAACACCTTTAGGACAACCTTGGATGACTGAGAGTCTCCATAGACATCTATGGGTATTCTAACTATCATTTGCTTTGCTATTCCATGCAGTTTCACATGCATGGAGCAAACCTGCTTCCATTTGTTTAGGACTGTACACAACCTGACATTTTTAACCAGAGCAGAAACTAAAATAAGGTGAGTATCCACTAGCTGCACGGTGACTCTGTGGATAAAGATGCTGAATTTTCCGGTCAGAAGTTTAGCAGTTCAAATCCCTAGTGCCGTATGACAGAGTGAGCTCCCGTTACTCACCCCAGCTTCTGTCAACCTAGCAGTTCAAAAGCATGCAAAAATGCAAATAGAAAAATAGGAACTACTTCGGTGGGAAGGCCTTTGGCACCTAGTGATGCTGGACACATGACCACAGGGATGTCTTCAGACAGTGCTCACTCTTCAGCTTTGAAACGGAGATGAACACCACCCCAAGAGACAGCTACAACTAGCACACATGTGCGGAGGGAACCTTTATCTATCCTTATAGTTGCACTTTCCTCCTCCCGGAAAGAGGTTCTTTAGGAAAGGGATTAATTTCTTAAGATAGAAAGGTATTAAGTTGGGAATAAAGAGGCACATATTGGAACAACATTGTCTGAAGTAATTAAGTTGTAATTGTCCGCTTGGTTTCAACAGTCAATATATTGAAGGCATTTTCCCCTATGTCTGTTAGAACCAAAACTTCATCCTTCAGTTTAGCTCCAGGGTAGCAAGGTTAACATGATTCGTTCCAATTCATCAGTTTTTCTTTTCCTTCTTTTTTTAACCAATCATACACTGGTTGGATTCCAGGGAGTGTAACCAGTTTCAATTGCTGGTTTTGAATCTCTAGGCAATATCTAAAGGAACCCCCAATAATTTAAATAAGAATTACACTTCATGTTCCTATGCATTTGGCTTAACCGTGCAACCAAGAGTTTATCTTTCCTTATGATAAATGACCATTTTACATTTTAGGATTTTTTCCTCATCTAGATGTAAATTCTAAAAGTGATTTTCCTTTGAATTACATATGGGAACATTTTTTGTTTTTGTTGAAACTTTATGAACATTATTTACCATTATATGATACAGAAGAATGTTGAGTTTAAGTAATGCTATGTCCTGATTATTTTACTGTTCTATGGTTGATATTGTTTTGCATACTGTTTTTGCATCCTGTGCCTAGCTATAAACCCACTGAATAAAAAAAATATTACTGTGACCTATTTTTTTCCTTTGCCCCAGTTAGAGAATCTTATATTAAAATCGTCTATTGTTCTAGTGAAATTGGCATTTCAGTGAAACTGACATATGTAACCAAAAATAATTCTCTATTTTTGCTGGATTAGATGCAATGAGAGGTGTGCATAGCTTTATTTTTTCTGTTAGATGTGCCTGATGATTAGAAACTTGGATGAATTCAATAGGTCAAATCACTTCTTATTTATTAATACTGATGAATATTGTATTCAGGATATTGAAATAGCCCCATAGTTACCATTGCTAAAATATTCAAAGAAAATCATATATAAATAAATCTACAGATTTGTGGACTTACATGTTTGTAGTTCAGAAGAAGAATAACTAAAATTGGAAGCATGGGATTTTATTTTTAGATAAAAATAATAAAATAAAAATAGAGTGGTGTATGAAGGTGTTCATTCTCCAAACATGTGAGTTGGTTTCTGGACGTTTTGTTACCATGCTAGGTAACATCTTTTAGGGGATGTCAGTGTTGGTGTTCTGTTTATAAAGGCTTGGTGTGATCATAGATGTTGTGATGGGCTGGTTGCCTTGTGGGAGTGATGGGTCTTGTGTTGGGGCAGGGGTGAGCCGCATATGGAGATGGATTTGTGATGGGTCGTTACAACTCTACCATATAGAGTGGTATATGCCCTGCCTTATAGCCACAGTGGAGAAGTTGGCTCACTTGATACATTTTCAAATACTACAATCTAAGCCATATTAATTTGGGGAACATGAAATCTATGGTAAAGATTTGCCTGCCTGCTGTATTCAGTTATGAAAAAATATGCATTATTTATGGTATGGCTTAATTTACCACACCAGGATAGAAGGCGGAAATCAGGATGAGGCCATCCTGAAAATATCTCAGTGTGAGTATGCATAGTGCATCCTTTGGTATCAGGCACATATTGTGCAATATCTCCTGCCATGACTACGAGGGAGCGAAAGATGTCTGAATGGATTTTGCAGTTCTTGATTACAGAAAGAAACCTAGCAGGGTTGAATTATTTTCTGTTTATATATATATTGCAGATTTCACCATCCACACAGAATGGAAAAGAACATGGAACCAAACTCTGAGGTAATAACCAGCAGGAAGAGATATGATGGAAGGACACATTGAATTATATAGTGATGATTACAATAATTACTATATCACCCTGGACATAATCTGTTTCAACTTCTTCCCTCTGAAAGCCGATACAGGGCATTGCAAATCAAAACAACTAGACACAAGGGCAGTTTCGTCCACCATGCCATCAACCTGCTTAACAATGAACTTCACAACACTGTTAAAATACCTAGTAGAAATATGTCATTATTATCCTTCTCATCTTTCCTATTACTTACTACCTATTTTCTTATTTGTATGACAGTAACTGTTGCTTACACCTTGAAATATATAATAGTTGTGTCCTTTAGTATTCTAGTTTGACTTGTAGAGTGATTACTAGTATTCTATGACTGTTCAATATAGACTGTCCCAAACCTATTTTTAAAAAAGGAATTGTATGACATGATGAATGTGTTTTGTGACAGGACTTATCGCAAATGTTTTGATATGTGACATGATGAAATGCTTTGTGACATGATGATTGTACTTCACAATATAATGGCACAATGAATATACTTATGATTATAAATGCACCTAATACATACACAACATGATGAATGTTCTTTATGGTAATGAATTTATCGTAGGATTGTAACTATTGTTTTTCAATTATAGTCTTATGATTGTAGCCATAGTTTGTCAATTATAGCCTGTATGTAAGTATTGAGAATTTACACTAGAGAAAAATTCCTTGTGTGTGCATACACACTTGGCCAATAAATTCTATTCTATATAAAGCCAACAAAGAGAGGAAGAACCTGTGGCTCAGTGGCTAAGACATTAGCCTAACATGTAATCCAACCCAGGTTCAAATCCCATAGAAGGGTGTGCCTCGCTGATGAAAACCGAATAACCTAGAAATGGCCACCCGAGACTCCTTTTCTTTCTTTGCCAGCATGTAAAACATCTTCCTGTAATTATTAAAGTCTATCAAGCTGCAGTCTAACCAGGGAATTTAATGTCACAGTCCATGTATTTCTTTGCACCAAAAGGCCCTGCTGTTCAGGGCTAGGTTAGTTGTTGGTAAAACATGTCATATTAGGGATTGAAGTATTGATTTGACATTTATCGTGAACATCTAGCTAAGAGAAAGAAGAAAAATCTCTCTACTCTGTCGATTGACGGCCTAGTGCAGCAAGCTAGGATTAGTTGCTGTTGAAGAAAATTGGTTATAGTTCATCCTCTGAACCTTTTAGAAACCAAATGCCCAAACTGCAACCCGAAAGCCACTTATTTATTGCAAAGTGCCAACACAGCAACATGCTCCTCCCCCTCATGGCCAATGCACCCCTCTGCCCCTGCCAATGACCTACATGAGCTTGCCACAGGCATTCAGGTGGCCTACTCCAGTCTTTGCAGGCCACTGCGAGCTACGATCTCCTCCAACCTAGCACCTCTCCTCTCTCACCTTTGCCACAGACTCCACGCCGCATTTGAGCTGCCCATCTTACCCCAGACATGGGATGGAGGAAGCGCTCCCATTGGGCTGCTGGACAGAGAGGCGGGTGATGTCATAAATGTCCTCAGATGCACGTGGAGAAGGGAAGGGAACCCTGCATTTCTCTGGCTTTCTACTTAAGAAATCTGTGCTGGAGTGATGGCACATTTGCCCACAGAGAGGACTCTGAGTGCCACAGGTTCGCCAACACTGCTCTACATAGTATGTTATTGTTTTCTGCATCTGAGGTAGCTGGGACGATCTTAACCATGCTATTTGTTTTCCCTACCCTTTTTTGTGAATTTTTTTTTCATGTGCTTCTCTAATTTGAGAAGGTGTGTTGGCTTTTTTTCATTTCTTCATATCCTACTTTTGTTTTATATTTTTACTATGAATATTTTAGCCCTTTCTCCATGTCCTGGCATGCAAGACAATAAACATTTAGTAAGCAAACAAAACAAATGCTTTTGTAACAAATTAAACAAATGTACTTTCATTCAACATCAGGGACTTAGTTTGCCTGTGACTTCATCTTTTAATAGAAATTTAGGGAATATATATAAAAAGAAAAGGTTTCCCTGTACATGCGTGCTAGTCATAACCAACTCTAGGGGTAGTGCTAGATCCGGAGCCGGATAAACCGGCTGCTGAAGATAACTAATTAATTCCTTCCTATCCGTCCTGTTAAGAGCAGACAGTCAGGTGACCGACTGAGTTGCTCTGATTGGTGGAACTCTTCTGGGCAGTTATATTTAAAGCTGTGCCGAGCGGAATGCCAGTGCACAGTGACTGTTTGAAACTGTTTGAATGCTGCTATTAAAGATCATTGTTTGTATCGCTTCATGTCCTGCTTGCTCTTTCGAGAATCCATCAGGTGGTGTTCATCTCCGGTTCGAAGCCGAAGAGCCAGCACTGTCCCCGTGGTCATGTGGCTGGCATGACTAAACACCGATGGTGCATGGAGCATTGTTACCTTCTCACTGAAGTGGTCCCTATTTTTCTACTAGCACTTTTTTTACATGCTTTTGAACTGCTAGGTTAGCAGAAGCTGAGGTGAGTAACGAAAGCTCACTCTCTTACATGACTCTAGGGATTCGAACTGCTAAACTGCCGACCTTCTGATCGACAGCAACATTTTATCTGAGCCACCGTGCCCCTTGAAATATACATAGCAGACTTCAATAAGACACTTCAAGAAGCTTTTCTTGATGTCTTGTTGATCTAGTTTCAGTAGAAAAGAAACCAAAGGAACAGCTTTATTATTATTATTATTATTTATTATATTTATACCCCGCCCTTCTCCCCAAAGGGGACTCAGGGCGGCTTACAGGCATC
>JANHFO010004841.1:60414-73951 GCA_032468095.1 Pareas carinatus | reverse complement strand
ATTATTTAGAGAAGGTATGAACATTGTACTTTGGCCATCCTTTGCATAAAGTGCCTCCAACCATGATGAGGCAGAATAGTCCAGAAATGCTAGAAAATTTCTAGAAGCCTGGCACTCTGACAAATTAGCCATCAATAGACACATAGACATAAATAAAATCTACATACTATTCCAAAGAGACAATCAACAATCCAAAAAAGGAACACAAAGACCAAAACACCTCCCCACCAGCAATCAACACCCAGATGAGTATAGATTAACTCCAAGATTAACATCAGACCAACAGCCAAGTAAATAATACCCCAATCAAGGAACTGCCAATCTAGCCGACAGTAAATAGCCCAGCCAAAGAACCTCTAAGACAGTGATGGCTAACTTTTTAGGCACCGAGTGCCTGGATAAGTTGCAGCCAATGAGTTGCAGCTCGTGACATCATCGCCTGGTGCAGCTACTCTCTTCTGCGCATGGCCCCGTGATGTCATTGCCTGGCGCCGCTACTCTCTTCTGAGCATGCTCAGCACTGAGGTGATGCTGGGGCAACTTGGCTCATGTGCCAACAGAGAGGACTCTGTGTGCCAGCTGTAGCAGGCGTGCCATAAGTTCGTCATCACTGCTCAAAGATCACCCTTACGAAACACTAACAGGGCGAGTTACTAGAATATAAATGGAGAGCAAGTTCCACTTAATAGCACTGATGATGTTACCTAGTCTGGCTAATGAAACATCTGCAAGAAAACAACCAAGCTCAGAGATCACCAGGGAACTTCTCATTTCAGCCCTGATCTACAAATATTCTCCTTTTTTGAGGCAGAATAGTAAGACGTAGGGAGGGAGTATGAAAACTGAAATTGTACGTGTCGATAATTCAATCTTGGAAATAGATAAAACTATCTACATCATGCCTTTGCCAAAAGAAAACAAACCCCTCCAGTGTTCCCGTGGAATTTATCTGAAAAGCAATAAAGTCTTCAGCAATGTTGATGTGATAAGAATGCTCTCTTGCCATGCTCCAAGTATCTCAGTAGGAGCTACTGCTAGTTTCCTACCACCCCTGGCTCCTCCTTTCGCCTTCTTTTCCTAAGCAGTTCATGGCATCTCTGCTTCTATTCTAGACTAGACCCGGGGTGTCGAATTCAATTTCATTGACGGCCGCAACAGCATTATGGTTGCCCGCAGAGAGCCGGTTGCGTTTAAGACTATGGATACAGGCAGACCCCCAACTTATAACAGTTCGTTTAGTGACCACAGTTGCCACAGCACTGAAAAAGGTGACTTAGGACCATTTTTCATGTTTATGACCGCTGCAGCATCCCCAGCGTCACGTGATCAAAATTTGGATGTTTGGCAACTGAATTCATCTTCCTGACGGTCGCTGTGTCCTCAGATTCACGTGATCCTGTTTCGTGACCTTCTGACAAGCAACGTTAATTTGGGAAAACCAGATTTATTTAGCCACCACGTTACTTACCTATCAACCGCAGCGATCTGCTTAACAACAGTGGCAAGAAAAGTTGTGAAATGGAGCCCAACGCACTTAGCAAAGGTCTCATTTAACAAGAGAAATTTTGGGCTCCATTGGGGTCGTAAGTTGAAAACTACCTGTACTGTATATGTATTTTCTAGGGCTGCAGGGCTGCAAAGGAACCTTGAAGATGTACGGTTCAAGGCTCATGAAATCTCAGAAGTGGAGTGCAGAGTTTTCCCTGAATTAAGAATTTTGCCAAGATAATTTGAGTAATTACCTTAATCGAAATCCATCAGCAGGAGACATACTTAAATAATATGCCCCTCACTCTTTGCTTTTTGTGTCTATAATGGCATTAAAGCCTCATGCCGCTGCTCGTGCTGCCACCCTGCCCCCAATGCGGCCTCTGCCACACTTCTGCCATGGCTTCCGCCGCCACTTCAGCCACCAGTTCTCCCAGCTACATGGCAGCCGCCGCTTCTCCCGCCACTAGCGTTGCTGCTCATACTTCAGTCCCTGCACTTTCTTGTGGCTGGCCCAGCCGGGGCTGGAACAGGGATGGTGAGGGCTAGCCATTTCTAGGGTAGCACCACGGACCGGATGAGCAGAGGCCACGGACTGGATCTGGCCCATGGGCCTTGTGCTTGACATATATGGACTAGACCAGTGGTTGCCAACCTGTGGTATGAATCCTGATGGTCCTCGAGAGAATTTAGAAATTTTCCCAGCGGCCGTGGCACTCCACTCCCCCTGCTGCCCCAGCCCAGGAAAAGGTTGGGCTGAGGCGGCGGAGAGAACAGGGCTCCACGGCTGCCGGCAAGGCTGGGCTGGTGCAGGGATGGAATGGGCTACTTTTTGTGCCGGCAAAATACTAGGCGGGGGGAGCGCCCTGAGCTAGGATCGGCTGGCGAGTGAGCAAGGAGGGGGAAGTGGAGCGCGAGAACTGTATGTTTTTATTTGTGTGTGTCTGTGTTTGTGTGTCTCTCATTCTGTGTGCATGTGTGTTCTGAGTCTATCTGTCTCTCAATCTCTCCCTCCCTCCCTCTCCTCTCACATTCTCCTTTTCCCTCTCTCTTTCTCTCTGTCTCTTTCTCTCTTTGTCTATCTCTCTGTCAAGCAGGAACAAATATCACACAAAAATGTGTAATACTTAAATAAGCTTCAATTAATTTGTAATAATTAAATTAACTTTAATAATTTTGCTACCATTAAACCACCTTTAAATTTTTTGTTATGATCAAATAAGCATTTATGATTTTATAATTAAATAAGCCTTTTTAATTTTGTTATATTAAATAGGCACCTTTTATATTAATAAAGTGGAAGTTCTCTGATCGTTATTTTACAAATGTATGTACCTTTTTTAAAAATTGATATTGGTGGGCCTCGGGATTTCAAATTATGAATTTGGTGGTCCCCAAGGTCAAAATGGTTGGTGACCATTGGACTGGACTTTCTTAAAGGACTCCATTATATTTTTCGGGTATCTGTGAAGTAGTTATTCACACGAGAAACAGGAACTGCAATAAAATAATAAAGTAAATGACCCATTGTCAAAATGATGTTCGAAAAAACCATCATTGTATCGGAAAATAAGTATAAAATAGCGTCTCTCAAGTTATGGGATTAAATTTGTTGGAACTACTACGCTTCTCCCCGTTAAGTTTAACAGTTCATCGAAGAGATATATGAGGAAAGCAAATTCCTACAAAATGCTGTTAGACGATTTAGAGTTAACAAAAAATCAGTGTGAGAAAGTGCTTAAAAACAATATGATGTCTTCCAGATGTAATAGATTGTCACTCTCCTCATCCATTGTGGTCATGGTGTCTAAACCATTAGATTAGTACAACCTTTCAAAAACTTTAGTGAAAAATATTTGATTTTTGCTGCTGTGCTGTTTCATTAGGATTTCTATCTTAATATTTTGCCTATCACCTCAACTCCCCCCCCATCCTCCTTGAAAATTATGTAAAACTCTAAATCTAGATAAGAGTGTAATACAACAACACAGTTTTATTCTAAACAATTATCTAAATGATTAGATATTTACCTATTGAAGATGCTTTAAACTGCACCCTGAGTTTAAAGGATGATGGAGATGATGACCTATGATTCTTTGAAAAAATTAGAAAGCTAAGAAGAAGGCAAGGCAAGGCAAGGACAGGCAAGGCAAGGACAGGACAGGACAGGACAGGACAGGAAAGGAAAGGAAAGGAAAGGAAAAAGTTCTTATACAGAAATACTTATGCAGAAGAGTAGATGATATTTCTGGAGCTAGTCTTCTAACTGGTACTTGTCGTTTTTATGAATCTACTTTCAAATTATTAAGCAGTGAAAACAGTAGTGCAACTTAAAAAGAACTGTTACAATCTTAGAAATAAAAGTGGAATGCTTTCGTTGAAAAAAAAACTAGCTGGAAAGTTAACTGGCAACCTTTCCTTTTGGACCTTGGCACATCTTTGACAACAGCAGAAACTCTAAAGACAGTTTTATTCTCCTCATTAGCTTCTGGGCAAACCTTTTTATAGGATAAATCTTCCCTCTATAATTCGTAATCGTGCTAGCCTAGGATAGCCCCAGCAGTCCAGGGAATGCGTGAAGTATGACTTTTAGGAACAAGAGTTAAACACTGCCATCTACTGAATTATACCTGCTTAAACCTCCCTTCGCCTCCTCTCCTATCCATTTTTCTCTAATGAAAAACCTGTAGCAAAGAACTTTTTACAGGGATGGATCTTCACTTCCTTTGTTCATCTGATCTGATCTGCTGAGTTTTGCTGCCACCCAGGGGACATCTGACCCTTTGCAGTTTAGATGTGGCAACCCTGACAATGCACCTGAATAGCTTAGTTTAGTTTAGTTTAGTTTAGTTTAGTTTAGTTTAGTTTAGTTTAGTTTAGTTTAGTTTAGTTTAGTTTAGTTTGGCTTTGGCTTTGGCTTTGGCTTTGGCTTTGGCTTTGGCTTTGGCTTTGGCTAGTTTAGACTTTATTGTCATTTCACCTCGTACAACAAAATTAAATACCATCTTCAGTGTACATATAGATAGAAAACTATAAAAATAAAACAAAAACACACATCCTTCACATTCTATACAAATAATTTGAAAACCCCTGATACTGCATTAATATTGCACTATGCAGTAGAATTCAAAATAGTTACTGCTCTGAGATAAAAGCTACTTTTCAGTAGCCGTTTGTTCTTGTTTTTTATTATCCTGTACTGTCCGCCAGATGATTTCCCCCAAAATCAGACATAACTGGAAAAGAAGCCCTAGCATGATTTTTCAGGATGTTTATAATATAAATTCTAACCCCAAAATAAGCCCCAGTTAAGATTGTCAACCAGACGGATGCATTTTTAGTATCATATTTCCCTGAAAATAAGACCAGAAAATAAGTCCTAATGAGTCTTTTGGAGCAAAAATTAATAAAAGACTTGGTCTTATTTCCGGGGAAACGCAGTAGTAATCAGATGAATAACAGTGAAGCCCATCACACAAAGTACTAGACAGAGGGCCACAAATTACAAGCAATAGAAAAATTGATCCAATATTGGTATCTAGACCCAGAATAGGACATAAACCAGGGCCCATTGCAGCTATGCAGTTCAGTAAAAGATCCTTTCTTACTTTTTTTTAAAAAAGGTATCTTGCCCTTTTTATTTTTGAAGCAATGTAATTGCTGGGCAATTTTCAGATTGGTAAAAACATTTAAAACATACACATGAAAACATTAAAGAACAAAGATAGTGGAGATAACAAATCTAGATGAGAATATGGAAAAAAGAACAAAAGGGCATAAATTATTATTGTAAAAGGTCTGGGTGAAAAATCAGATTTTTGAGGCCCTTCAAAATACCAGAAGGGTTTGAATCTTAAAAGGAATCCCATTCCTGAATGCAGGCACTACTACAGAGGAGACGCACTTTTGGGGTGGTGTTGAACAGATGGAACCTGGAGTACAGCAACTGGTCAGACAGATAGCAATAGCAATAGCACTTAGACCTATATATCACTTCACAGTGCTTTTATAGCCCTCTGTAAGTGGTTTACAGAGTCAGCCTATTGCCCACAACAATCTGGGTCTTCATTTTACTGACCTCGGAAGGATGGAAGGCTGATTCAACCTTGAGCCGGTCAGGATTGAACTGCTGACAGTCAACAGAATTAGCCTGCAATACTACATTCTAACCACTGTGTCACAAAAGTTCATCCGCCACCCCATGTAACGAGGCCTTATGACAATTAGGGCTTCATAGGTAGCAGCCATCACCTTGAATCACACTCTGAAAGCAAGCTAGCAACCAAATATGAGAACAGCAGCTCAATCAGTTCATAGATTGCACATTTATTGTTATGTCCATTGGCAAGAAATTCTAGATGGAATACACCACAGGAAGAAAAACATGACAGCACCAGCTATTATTTAATTGCTTTTAATGATTGGCTTACTGGTATGTTTTGGGTATGTGAAAAATGTTGAACATTGTTTCCGGAAAGTATATGCGGGTTTTTTTAAGACAAAAAAAATGAATAAAATAAAATTAAAATGTATCCCAAGTGCCACTTAAAAGAATGTAAAATTTAAAATACTTTGAAATTAACTTGGTGGCTTTTTTTCCTATTCATAAAGTATTATTTTCTCTAAAAACTATAATTATTGTTTAAAATATATCAACTTACTGGTGCAATCAATCAATAGGAAAAAGTAGCAGATTTCCTTGCAAAGTATCAATAAGTTTCATCTCCCAGTTTGTATAACAGTTGTCTTCAAACTGGAAACCCTACTCTCCAGGAAGTTTGAACTATTTCTTTTTTCATAGCACTTGGTCAACATGACCAACGTTTTAGCTAGAACACTATGCAAATTGAATTCCACTTCTGGCTGTCAAAAAGCTGGAAAATAAATTGTCCCCCATCCTTCCGCAAAATTCCCTTAAAAAAACAATCAATCAATAATCTCTATATTATTCATGGAAGAATAACATATTATGAATATATTAATTCTACAGTATAAACCATGTAACAAAACAGAAGCTAAATTGTTAAGCTTATTGAAAAACAGACTATTCTATTTGTAAAAAAAAAAGAGTAATATGCATGTCCCAAAGCAACAATGTCACTTTCCTAAAAAAAAATTCCACTTTGTAAATATCACAATAGAAGAGAAAATAAGTGGCTAATGTATTTGGTCAATGATCATTTGCAAATGATAAATACAAGTTTAATTCACAACTTCAATTTAAGAAACCATTGATACATTTGTAGGGTTGAAGATAAGGAAATCAGCCTACACAACTAGGAATCTGCCATTTGTAATGGAGAAAATATGACTATGTATTCAGACAAAATTAAGTACCAAGAAAGGATCAAAATGCCATGTTTTCTAACTATTATTTCAATAAATTTAATGCCATTCAACCTTTTCCATATACTTTCCTAACAAATCAATATAATCAATTAAGTTACTTCAGATTCACTCTCTTTCACAATCTCATTTAACCTGTGGAAAAAACATCTTAGTATGGTAGACATTTTTTTTGTGATAGGTAGTTTTTATAAACATAATATTAAAACTTGATTCTATTTCCTGAAGTCATTTATAGAAAACTTAGAAATCCACGTCAACTGATTTGTGGTTGAACCAAAACTTTCTCAAAAGCACCTATCTGGAGTATTTTATTTTGACAATGTAATCATTGTTTCCAATATCACAATGGATCAACAGAGGAAGGAGAATCAGATAGAAATAAATCATTAAAAAATAAAAATTATTGTTTTCTTCCGAGAAACCAAGGATATAACCAACTTCAATGAACAAACAACTTCAATGATTTATATATTTGAGTTATTCATATTTGTAGTTCACTGGAAAACATGACTATGGCATATACAAAATTACCATGAATGTTTCAAAGTTTTTCCAAGTTAGAGAAAGTGACTGCACACTAAGAGATTTTAAGCTCTTTGATGCTAATCTACTTCTTTACTGAACTCAGCTGGGCCCTCTGTCTGATTTTTAATCCCCTGTCTTTCCAGTTTTTTAAGAGCTGACATAACTCCCTGCCTGTCAAATATTGAGCTGTGACTGGAGGCAACCATTGTGAAGATCAAGACATAGACATTCATACTTAACTCTTGTTTAAGACTGTATTTTCTTTCCCAACAGAATTTTCCACAGGTATGGAAACGAATGCTATTTACTACTTGAGTTTCCCCCTCTCTCATTTTTTTTGTCCGTGATTAGCAGGCAAGAGCTCTTCTGAGACAGCATATAATGAATATAGAACAATAATTTGCAGGAATGCTAAATCTTCCTTTTAGTGAGAGTTGAAGATATTCAGTGGTACTTTCAGTTTATCATACATGTCTGTCTTCACTATATATCCTTTAAAAGTACTTGTGACACACTTCCTCACCCATCATTCCCAAGGTTATTAGCCTGTAAGCATCCATTTTTGGCTAACTCTATTACTTTTGGATATCACCTCTTCCACAATTTATAATGCAGGCAAATTTGGTGAAGCAGCACATAACATTGGGTAGGATTTTAACAAGAGTCAGTGTTAACTGGGCCAGAAATGCTCTATATTTATATTCTCTATTTTTATCTTTGTTGTTTCATTTCAGCTTTTTAATGTCTTAGTTTTACATTGTCTTGGATAATAATGATCATTTTAAAACAACACATAATTACTATTGTAATCTAATTAGGCGTTATTTTAGTTAGTTCAGTTCTATAGTGGTTTATAGATTTCAATCATTCTATAATATATATGTGGGCATTTCTGTGTGTGTGTGTGTGTTTGTGTATCTATATCTATATATTTATAATTTATATTCATATCATATACATACATAGATACATATAAACATCCTTGCAAAGGTTTCACATAATAGCTTGTGTGACTTTTGTTCTTGTTATACAATATAATGGTCAAGGACTAAAATATTGATTGAAATAAATCATAGAATAATAAGAGTTGGAAGGGACCTTGGAGATCTTCTAGTCCAACCCCCCTGCTCGAGCAGGAGACCCTATACCCTTTCAGACAAAGAGTTGTCCACTTTCTTTTGGAAAGCCACCAGTGATGTTGTACCCACAACTTCTGAAGGCAATAACTATTCCATTGATTGATTGATTTCTGGAATTGCAATTGTGTGAGAATCAGTATATTTATAGAACCAGCTGTAAATTAAAAAAAAACTTTGGTCTATGAATAAATGCTAACTTGGCTCCATGCAATCTACTAATGCAGGTTTGGTGTCTTCCAAATGCTATAAATTCTCCCGAGGACAGCCAAACAGTTCGTTCAGCACATCTGGAAGAAGCCTAGCTTAATAAAGTTTCAACTCACTGTACCTACTCATACTTGTAGATGAATAATCAGTTTTTTGACAGATGGGAAGCAACATGTGAAGCTAGAGAAAATTGCATCTAGTACCTGGGCAATGAGCACAGATGTCCCTCAGGGCTCTGTGCTGTCTCCATTGATCTTTTTTCTATATACCAATGATTACACGACAAGGAAACTCTCTGTTAAAGTTCTGAGGTTTGCAGATGATGCAACAGTCATTGGCCTCTTTTGAAATGGTGATGAGTCTGCATATCAATAGGAGGTTGAACTACTGGCAGCCGAACACACTGGAGCTGAATATGCTTATAACTGTTGAAATTAGAGTAGATTTTAGGAGGAACACTTCTATTTTACCAATTCTTACCATATTCGACATCACAGTTATCAACAAAAGAGTCCTTCAAATTTTGGGGTTCTACAACCTCCTACGACTTGAAATGAAAACTTAACATTAGAACCAGCCTTAAAAAGGCACAACGAGAAATGTTCTTCCTGAGTTGACTCAGGAAGTTCAGACTGACCCAGAAGCTGTTGATGCAGTTTTACAGAGGGATTATTGAGTCTGGCATTTGTACTTGTATAATGGTCTAGTTCGGTACAGCAACCAAACAGGACAGGTACAGACCCCCCAACAGATAGTTAAGACTGCAGAAAGAACAACTGCAACCCACCTGCCTTCCATAGAAAACCTGTATATTGTGCAGATCAGAAGGAGGGCTGAGAAAATATCTGCAGACCCCTCACATCCTGGACATAAACTATGTCAATTCTTCCCCTTTGGATGGTGCTAAGGAGCAGGGCAGTTCAAAACAACCAGACACAAGGACAGTTTCTTGCCTCAAGTGATCATTCTGTGGAACACCTAGCTCTCACAGTGCTGTTTAATATCTATGCATAAATATTGTCTATGTACTATGACTCTAGTATTATTACTATTCCTTCTTTTTATTATTCTTTCTTATTTTCTTACTCTACCGTCTTATTGGTATTATAATTATCATTATTCTGTTGCTTGGCATGTACACTGAGAATTTCTGCACTGGAGACAAATTCTTTGTGTGTCTAAGCACACTTGGTCAAATAAAGCATTCAGTTCAATTATCTGCATGCCTATCCACTTTGAGGCAATAACCATGAAGATATATTTTTAGCAGCAAAGAGACTAACTTTGATCCATCAAGATGATGCAGGAAAAACCCTACCAATGATGAGAGAATATCCGCTACCAAGATGGCAGGAGTGGAAAGCAATCATGGGGGAGATCTTTATGTGGTATATGTCAACCCTCAGTCCATGGACCAGCACTGATTTGCGGCATTCCCACAATCGGGCCATGCAAACAAGCCAGTTCCATTGGCCGAATGGAAAAAACCTTTCTCCAAAGAACTGATCCCTGGTGTCAAAAAGGTTGGAGGTCATTGATATACATCACAAAATGTAACCTTATGTTAGCCTGCTATGCTCAAAATCATAAAATACACTAACCAAGGTGGAAAATAGTGGCCGTTCTGATTGGAGTTGAGCCCTCCATTTTGCCTCTCCCTTCAGGCAACCAAATGTCTTAGGAGAGCCTTAAGATCACATTCATTATAGTTTACAACTTAACAATGCTGTCCGGGATGTTCAGTTGTATTCACTGGTACCTGTTAAATGGATTATAGGGCTTAGAGATAGCTTAGCCCTGATAGAAGAACATCTCTTGCAGTTTGTGTTTCCTCTGTTCTTTCTACACAGGAAAACATTTCCACCTAGAGACCTTTCACAGAATGTCTAGACACAAAATAAATGCAGCAAGATGTGTCATTTTACCGAAGCATCAGCAGCACAAACATGTTGTGTCCCACTCATTTATCTAAACAGCCAAATCAGCAAGGATAAATAAGGGAGAACTGATTCATTTAAAAGCAATGCCATGATCTTAGATAACATCAGAACAGATGACAGATGCTGGTGGGTTGGGTTTGGGGTTTTTTTGAAAATCAGAAATAAATGAAGCTCCTTTTCTTTTTAGAAAACAAAGGCTGCCAAGTAAAATAATGAATAGACAGCCCATAACACTGGGAAATACATGTGCCTCCATTTTTCACACTTGCTGTGCAGAAAGACCATTTTTCTTATTGTGTTCCCTGTAATGGGTGTTGCTTATAGCAGAGCATTGGCAGCATAGTGAAGACATATGTCCTGGATTATTATTATTTTTTTAGGAGAACTGTTCTCTTCCCCTTGAGCTGCGACTGCAAGAATACTTCTGATAAGTAGTTCTCACTGAAATGCAATTAAATAAATATGTGCAGGAGTTGACTCCATGTTTCCTCATTTTTTCTCTCCCTTCTAAAACAGGCATTCTACCTAACTCATGCTTTATCAGAGGAATTTCTCTAGTTTTCCACTCATACAACAGGGAACCAATTATACAGCTTTTGAGGTCTAATTCATGTGGTTTTCTTTCTTTCCCTGAAACCACTCCAGAAACCCATATATTTTTTTTCTTTTTCCAACAGCCATAGTTTATATTAGTTTACGGTTATCTCCACATGACGAATTTCACGCCTAGGACACTTAGAATGCTGAATCAAAATGAAAACAGATTTTTCTGGCCTTCCTCCCTTTCTCTCCAGCAAGCCATTCAACGTTTAGCTACTTTTGTATAAAAAATGATCCAGTAAAGTTTCAAATAAAATTGAGCTTTAGAAAAAAGAGGGGGAACATCCTTTCAGGTCCTGACACAACTATTTTAGCAATGTTGCAGTAAGAAAGCAAGGTACAACTTCAGCAAATCTGCTGTTGTCTTTAAGCCTTTTATCAGAAAACAGCAGACAGCTTTCTGATAAAGGAAATCAAAAATATGATTATTATACACCATACACAAATTATATGTCTCAAGGATCTCTGAAACTTAAAGGTTTTCAGTCCTGACCGGATGAAACGAGTGGCTGAAAATTAAGCTGGCCTGGCCTCAATGTACATAAAATATATCAATGACAGCATTTGTCTTTATTAAAATCTTTCCCATACTAAGAGATGCTCTGAAGATGTGTTGTTCTTACACAAGTTAATATCAATTAAACCTTTAACTTAGAAAAAGGCCAGTTTTTAATAGGGTATATTAGCCTCACTCATATGTTAGATGAATAATGAGCTTTAAACATGTATGGTATTTCATACAAGACACATGAATCAGATTAGTTACTAGAAATACATCATCTTAAAATAATAATTCCAATCATTATTACTATAGGAATACTATAGTCCTAGATTAGATACTGGAAATATATCATCTTAAAATAATAATCCCAATCATTATTACTCTAGAAATACTACAGTCTTAGATTAGAGACTGGAAATATATCATCTTAAAATAATAATCCCAATCATTATTACTATAGGAATACTGCAGTCCTAGATATCTGCATTCAGAGGTCAAGTCTACTAAATTCAATGAGTCTTGTTCACACATGGAATCTCTAAGATTATAATCTTCAAGCATCATCCATGCCCTGAAACCTATCAAGCATGTTTAGGTATAACAAAACCTTGATATAATAAGCAAAAATAAAACTTTTGGCAATGCTTCATAAAGCAGTATATATGTGGGTGGGGCATGTGTATACACAACTTTTAGAACTGAATTAAGAATGTTTTTCCCAAGTTAATCACTCCCAAGTCATTTTAACTGACCCTACCTTAGACTGTCTAGACATAAGAAAGAAAAGCCCTCTGGAGAAAACCTTTTTTTAAAAAAAATTCCTTGCCATCTCTACCCATTTGGTATTCATTTGGGGTTTCCTGGCAATCCTGAAGTATTCATTAAATGTTGATTCTCTGGCAGAGAAACGAAAGCCACAGAGAGACATAATACTGGACATTGCAATCCACATTTTCTTTCTCACTTGGGTGCAAAGCAGAAAGATGCCAACAGCTTTTGGCCACCAGAGAGCTTCATGGCAGAATAGCCAGGAGAAATAAAGGATTTCAGGGCTGATGACAACATTTGAGTTGCAAGCTGAAGAAACTTCAGGATTTGCTTAACCCATCCTCTTCCCCATGAGTGTTAAGTACTAGTCCAAGGGTACAAGGCTTTCTTTTAATAGCAGACTTGATTCTACTATATCTGATTTCTTCTTGGATGTGATTCAGCTGACAAAGTGGATTACATTGGGAAAGCATTTCAGGGCTTCTGAGAATGGATGAAGGAATCAGAAAATAAGGGTTTATCAAACTTCTATAGGTGCGGATTGCATAAGCGTCACAGCAACGTGGCAGAAAATGAACAGGTGTGGGGCTGGACCAGTAGGACCAAGGTCCCAGAAGGATTATGCTAATCGAACAAGAAAATGCCTGGAGGATTTTAAACAAAGCTGTCCATCTGTTCCAACCTAAGGGCTGGATGTCTACCCATTTGTTTTCTCTTTGTGAAAGAGACAGCTAGAGAGAGTGAAACTCAAACTCTCCTCCTTCCCCTTTCCCCCCTATACTCCAAGTAGATCATCCTCCACCATGTTCAAAAATAAAATAAAAATAAAAATGGGTTACCCTAAAATACTTCCTAAGAGAAAAAAAAATCAACCAATAGCACCTTGCAGAGAAGGAAATATAAAACATGTCAAACAAGTTAACATTAAACAAAAATTCCTTGTGTGTGTCCAATCACACTTGGTCAATAAAGAATTCTATTCTATTCTATTCTATTCTATTCTATTCTATTCTATTCTA
>JANHFO010004840.1:26033-41313 GCA_032468095.1 Pareas carinatus | reverse complement strand
GAATAGAGGGGGAGGGGGCAATGTTTTATGTTTGTGGGGTTTTTGTGTGTGTGTGTGTTTATAAAACTTTTTAATAATAATAAAAAAATGTGCTTATAAAATATTTATTCACATATGATTTGTTTATGTGATTTAAGGCATCAAGAAATCAAGTTCTCAGCATTCAAGCAATTCTGAGTAATTTCCTATTCAAATTTTAAAGTAATTCCCTATTATGTATAACGTATTGCATACAAATGAAGGGGTGGAAAAAGAGAAACAGAAGAGAAAAGAAAAGGTTTTGGGGTTTTTGCAAATCTGTCTGCTGTCTGTATCTGAAAATTTTAGTTGCACTAACAAAAATTAATACCGAGAAAAAGGAAAGTAAAAATAGAGAGTAAAAGGTGTAAAGAAAGAAAAAGCAATGAACGGATGAATGAATGAATGGAATAAAAAAGGGAAAAAATATAAAGAAGTGAATTTTAGTCCTCATCACAGCAAATATTAAATAGGTTTAATAGTCTTTTACCCCTTACACTATAAGGATACAAAAAGATGCATGTTTTCCCCATAACTCATCCCTTATCTATAAACAAATCTATAATATTTCAGTCATGGTGTCAGCAAGTAGTCAATAAAGGGTTGTCAAAATTTTCATTAAGACATGTCTATTTCAACCTTGATCAAATAAACCAACATTAAATATATTTTTCTGAAAACTTCTTTTCATTCTGCTTTTCTGCCAATCATATTGTGTATAATATTATTTTTCTGATCTATTCCACAAACCGTTTCCATTATTATCTTAAAAATATATCTGGATGTGACCATATTTATGAAACCATATAGGAGTTTAGTATGGAAAACAATATACCAGGTGGCTACAAAAAATGGCAATGTAAGCAATATCAAGGAGTAGAGTTGATCATTTTTCTAAGGAGGCTTTAAGAAATCTATGTTCATAAATCCGTTAAATCTCAGACTAATGTATGTATCAAGGCATATTTCTGCATCAGCCAAGGCATCATGAGATTGAAAGTCGGAATTGTTGAAAATTTTGGCTTATCAATAATATATGCATGTATGCTTGAATACTTTCCAGTTGAACTTGCTTTTCACCTCCTGTCCAGAATATAACAAACTTAAAATGCTTAGTGACAAAACCTGGCATGTTGTCTTTCTTCTAAGCAATCAGAAATTGAAGCCAGGGTTTATAGTTGGCTTCTATATCTCAGCTTTTAAGACGACAAAGAAAGAGATGTTTTTCTTTTATTACCGATAAATCAGATTTATCTACAATTCCAGCTTTCTGAGTGGCTATGTTTATACAAAATGGGAAGTTGAAACTAGTTGAAATTTTGATTTTGGGCAATTATAATATAAAAAAATAAAATGAAAGAAGACTTCAAATAGGTATTGGCACAGTTTCTGTTTTAACAGTAGCCAGTAGAACATTTATCAAAACAGTAGAACATTTACCATTCATTAAATGAGTTTCACTGTTTCAGTAAAGTGAGGCAGATAATCTAATTATTTTGATAATTAATATATCAACTACTAAAGTGACAAAGAATTCGAAAAATATGGAACAGTTTGAAGTTTTGCAGGCATTATATTTAATCTGAGACAAAATGTAATAGTTACATATATATATAAACTATTTTGAGTTATCTTAAAGAAAAAAATGACTTGACTTCCATGAAGGTTTACTTTTGGTATAGTTATTTTCATTTTTAAAATTTAATGATCCACAATATTTCGAATGCTTATGGTTATAACTACTGACACTGTGTAAATCTTTGTGCAAAGAAATAACCTTTTAATGAATAAAAATGAAGGAGAAGACCAAGAATAATATTTAATCCATTTTATCCTCTGCTATAAATCACTGTAAGAAATAGACAGTGCACTTTAAATGGACCATAGATAAAATGTTTAAAGGTCTTGAATTAATCTGTTAGATCACCAAAATTGATATGAAACTGAAACAATGCTTCAACATCTAACGACCTTCAAACCTGTAAATATAGTGTATTGTTTCCATATCTTGATGTGCCAATATTAGTATTTCCAGACATCATGCAGAGCCATCATGTTTATTTGAAGTAGATTAAAATTGTCACTGCTTTAATGTTTTGAAACTGATCTTTTGCTCATGTCAACATACTTTATGAAGTGTTTTTTAAAATGGTCCTCACAATTTATTGGCTTGCATAAATTCAGGTCATATTTAAGTTGTATACAATACTATAGGACTAAGCTATCGACAGTTAATTTATGTACAAATAAGACATAAGTCAAAATTTTAAGATGACCAAAGTAAAATGGAGAAATTGAGAAAATGCGAAAAACCTACAAAATAATACATGGAAATAATGATAGTAACGATCAGAATAATAGGCATGAGCTAGAACATATATGTCAAACAGGTGGCCTGTGGACAGGACATGGCGGCGAGTAAAGTGCTCCCTGGAAGTGGGGGCAATGGAATGGGTAGGGGGTCTTCGGCACCCTTGGGGTAATTGGTGGGGGTCATGACTGGGGTCTGCAGTGGTGTCTGTTGGGGTCTGTGAGGGGGGTCCTCGAGGATCGTAAGGGGCACAGGGTGACTGATAGGGGTCTCTGTGAGGTTGCGGTGAGGAGGGGGGAACAGCGGCAGCAGTGGCATTGGCCCACAATGACAGTGGGTCTTGCACCCCTGAGCTAGAAGAAGCCAATCATTGTGAATGAGGTCATTTGAAATGAAAACTATCATGGGACAGTGCTCAAATAGACACTATTTAGAAATATGCCAACCAATTAAAGGTAGGCAGAAGTCTATATGGATGTAGCATGAATGATCTTGTGACAAGATGTCATGCTGAAAAGTGGACAAAATACCACAATGGAATGAAAACTAGGAATGTTGGGTTGGTTTAGAATGTTGTGGGAGAAGGTAACAGCAACACTCAAACTGGAAGAATTTAAAACAACAATTTGTTATAAGTTGGACAGTATAGACATAGCAGCATCTTCCTACATATAAACATTTAGGGTAGGGATTTCCAAACTTGGCAACTTTAAGACATGTAGCTTCCTGGCTGAGAAATTCTGGAAGTTGAAGTCCAAAAGTTGTTATGTTTGGAGACCCTGCTGTAGGAAAACCAAAAGGCAGGTAAAAACAGCTTTGGAATCTGACCAACATAAAGGAATATCATATTGAGACTTCATAACAAGTATCCCAATTCTTTCTTCTAAAATCATCTAATTGTGAATAGGGAACAAGTCTTCAGTAATAAATCTGTATCAAATTATCTGTGTAATATCAATATTGCAATGATGTTACATAATAATTTGTATTAAACTGCCTTTCTACATAATAATTTGTGTTAAACCATCTTTCTAAGATCCTATAACAATAAAATCAAGTTGTATTATATTTTAACATTTGACTTGCACAAAATCATGCTTAATAATTTTAAAGTATGGGAACAACCATATTGTGTGGGAGCAACATTAGTTATATAAAGGAGTGTGTCTTCCTTAAGTGCATAATATAAGAAATCAATTGCATGGAAAGAGTGTTTCTGAATAGGTAAATATTAGCTGATCGACTTCATCACAGAGCAGGAGTATGAAATTGCACCTCTTTAAACTCCAGCCACATAAGACTGCACCCTCAACAGTTCTTCTACAAAATGCCAGATTATCAGTGGAAGTGGCAGCTGTTTCTTGCTTTTGAAAATTAAGGTAGAAATGGAACTAGGAAGCTGCTATGGACAATCCATTTCCACTATGAACTCCAAATTGACCCAAATTGGAGTGTACCATTTTGGCCCTGAAATTTTGAGGATCAAAATATTGGATATTATGGTTTTAAAGACTCTATGAGTATGAATGAAAGCCATTCCCCCAAGGCATATGAAAACAGCTCTCACCCAGTATTAATTTTGTCATTCTAGTGATATCATAACATTATCAGATAGCTCTTTTTAGCCCTTTGACGGTTATGGCACAAATGTTGCTATTGCTCAACCCTTTATTTATTTATTTAGATTTGTATACCGCCCTTCTCCCGAAGGACTTAAACATTGTCTTTTTGGCCAGAAAAGTGCAAAAACTGTAATCCTTTTTCCTTTGCTTTATTCTGAACATCTTTCTCACTTTATATCTGCATTTCAGGGTTAGCTCTTGTTAGCCCCAGTGGAAGCATTTCCAACAATTGAAGTATGCAATATTGGAGCTGGATATTTATTGAGGCAAGAAAAAGAAGATAACTAGTTTTATTCTCCCTTTGCTACACCCCACTTCCTGTAAACCAGCTTTTGGAGGGATGAAGCTTTTTATCTGAAATATGGCACCTTTAATTAACTCCAACATTAGTAGCAGCATCAGTTTTCTTAGAGTCAGATATTCCAGTACCAGGAAATAAAATGTTCTTACATAAATTGGCCCTTTTATAAGTTTAGGGATCATTTTTAATGATTAATGTAACTGTACATTATGGTCCAATAAATCTCCCCTTCAGATCCTGATCAAGGCAAACTTTCTTTGCTGCTTATAACTAACATCAGAGTAAATGTGCCTGTATATTAATAAGAGTATTATGAAACAAGAACACCCTGGATATTTACCCTTTTACTGTAAAGCCCAAGCTGAGTTAGGATATTGTGAAGTCCAATTGAATTCATTTCTTTATTTGCTTACCCCTATTGGACAGAATCTTGCCAAACTAAAGTTGTAACCTTCTAATCTACTAGATATATCCTGATAGATAGATTCAGTTGTGCCTACCCTGAATCTGTTCCACTAGAGCTCCATCCAGTTTGAGACTACCCACATTTTTAATCTGGAAAAGTTCTGTGTCACCAAAAATCTTATCCAGTATTCCTGTAGGTACACATTCCACCACATTTACTTTTCAGCTATATTTTTGCACTAATAATAGCATAATATCAATATGTATATTCACCACTCCTTCCTGAATTACATGATTCTTATCATCCCATTTAGAAAGATGATATTACTGTAACAACAGATAAGAGCTGTTTAATTTAAAGATGTCATGCTAACTAATTTAATTGTGGCCCGATTAGAAAGGGAAAAAAATCAAAGGGTCAGATTTATGATTAATAAATCTCATCTAATTATACACTGACAGAATATGAATTATATTTTTGCAAAGCTGTATGAATAGCCAAACTGACAGCGCTAAATGGATTTCATGATAAAGATTTGTAGCCATTAGGTCAAATCTGACTTATTAGTGCAATTATTTTACATTTTTTCCAAAGGTTTTTAAATAACTCTAGTAATACTTTCTTGAGTCATTTGTGTATTTTTGCGAATAGGATTCATGGAACAAAATTAATCTACATGCTGTAAAAAAGGATAAACATAAAAACGCATCAGTTTCCAAATTGTTTTATTTAAAAAGAGAGTGTAAGATTTAATAGGGAAGACTACTGTATACCTAGCTCAAAAATAGTCTTTGTGATTACTAAAAATACATAGGAAGGGCACTGTAATAAACTGAAAGCAAGTTTATTAATGTTTTGATATCAAATGTTACCACTTTGAAATAAAATTACAACTTGGCCAATTTCTGAAAGCAGAATATTTTGGTAGATAAAATGAACCTTGCAAGGTTCAAGATATTCTGTGATGCCATATGTGTCTGTGATGCCATTTTTAGTGTCATATGTGTCTGGTCAGGCTCAATAACAATGTTTGGCTGCAACAAAAGGGAAGAATTCATAGTTTGCTAATGTCAGGCATAGTTTCTTAAATATGCAAAATGGCAGCAAAGTATTCTTCAAATGGAAAAACTAAGAAATGCACCTTTCCAGCAATTTTATCCTACCATACAAATAATTTTTATTCTACCATACAAATGAACAAGTTTGATCATCCAATAGAATTGCTCCTAGTGGCAATTTAAATCCAGTGACTATAATATATGAACAAACTGATCAATTTTTTCTAAGACATGTAAAAGTTATTTTAATGGCAAACATTAAAGGTTTTATTGGTAATGCAATCACTTCATATCAGATAAATATTCTTGCATATTTCTTGTTGGTAAAAGGGTACCTAGGTGGGAAAGTAGGATATTGTTGTTGCTATTATTCCTCTTTGTGGCTTTCTATAGCTTTGAAGTGGCCTGTCCAATCTCCAGTGGTTCTTCCCTGGCCAATGTATTCTGGAAAATGCCACAGTACAACAGACAAATATTTTAAATTTTAAAAGGTATTGAAGGAACATATAATTTTTTCAGGCAATTCAAAACAACCCAGACAAAACAATTTAATGGTAAGAAAGACAAAAAATTTGAAATAGTGGATTTTGCAGTACCTGGAGACAGCAAAGTAGAAGAGAAAGAACTGTAGAAAAACACAAAATACAAAGACCTGAAAATAATAGACTGACTGTGACAAAAGAAAGCAAATACACAAACAATAGTGATGGGCACTTTAGTTGTCATTCCAAAGCAACTTGAACACCACTGACATTGAGAAAATCACCATCAGTCAATTGCAAAAGGAAGTTTTACTTGGAACAGCTTACGTCCTGTGATGATACTTAACACCACCAAACAACATCTGCCTATCCCAGGTCCTTGGGAAGACTAGATAGGTGGATATAAATGTCAAATCCAGTTTAAACATCTGGAGGACTGTGCAACCAACCATAATAATAATAGGTGGATAAAAATACCAAATCCAGGTTAAACTTCTGGTTGGCTGTGTACCTACCTTAATTAATAATACAAGAAGAATTCTCTCAGAGAGAAGAGGGTTTATTTCCCAAATTATGTTACAGAACCAGAAATATAAGTTGTTCACACATTTACCTCAGTTACTTCATAACTACAAATCATTTTGTAGATTAAATTTTACTTGTATTCTTTAATTGCTTTAGAAAAAATCTTGGAGGAGCTGTAAATATTATCTTATTTAAACAAATGTCTGGAATTTGATTTTGGGTGCTGTTTGATTTTTATACTATTTCTATCAGATTTTATGGTGAAAAGGTCTGGTGTTTTTATTGGAATTGAAATTCTTTGGATTGCTTGGCTTTTTATGTTTTTAAATAATTTTACTGCAAACCACTCAAACTTTTAGAAGGTAAATTATATATAAATGTGTGGATATCTACATATTCTCTGAAAAACCTCAATACTGCTTAGCACAATTCACAAATCTGCATGGGCATTCAAAGTGAGAGAAGCATAATTTCAAATACCACCAAAAAGATACCACCAAGCAGATCTAGAGTCTTAGGAAAAAACCTTTTCCTTGCTAAACTATTACATTTGCCCTGTTCGATTTGAGAACTGCCTTTATTGTCTTACATATCTGAACCTCTGTATAAATATATTTCAACAGTCTAATCTGTTCATCTTTTTCATGCCTTTCAGAGAACTCTAATTAGATTGTAGAGAGCTATATCAGTTGTCCCTTTCCCAAGTGTTGGGAGTTGCTCAAAGTCTGAAAACTCTTAATTATGTCTATAAATGGTATCTATTAGATTTTGTCTTCTGTTTGCTTTTTCAATCAACTGCCAATTGGCAATTGAGGGAGGAAAAAGAAACTTCTAGCATAGCACGGATAAAATAAGCATATTTTAACATAAATTATATTCACACATACTGAAGTATTTTATTGTCATTTTAAACTCCAATTGTCAAGATGATGTATGAAGATGGAGCACCTTATGGGCTCAGTGTGGAATTCCCATAGATACATCACATAATTTGATGGCATTATATTTCTTTTCTGCTTTGTCACTTTTAAACCTTAAAATAAACTTTTAAAACTACTAGAATATAAGCAGAAAATCTCCAATATCATTTAGTTTCAACCTGTCAATGTATGCATAGAAACAATGTACATTCTTGACATGGAACAATAGGTGCATATTTGTCTGAATTTTCTAGTTTAAAGTTCATCATTTTGGAGACTTTAATCTAGTGGAAATATGTGCTAAATATTAAGATCTCAACTTGCCAGGCTTCCTGGAGCCGGCAAGATCGAGACTCTTTTCAGTCTGCATGGGTTGAGCTGCACTGAAAGCGTTCAGTTAAAAAGGCAGCAGTAGGGCTCTGCTGTTGCTGATAGTTTGGAGAGTGTTTTTACAGTTAATAAAGATCGGTTTGGTTTGGAAGCTCTTCAGCATTGTGTCCCGTTATTGAGTCCATCTGTTACACCTGGCAATGAAGGTAAGATTAAACAGGTAGAGGACGCGGACAGCTGACTGAGCAAACAATTAACTACAGCCCCAAGAGCAGCAAAGACTGATTCCGAAATCAGAAAATGGCATCAAATCTAACATTGGTGCTATTTGACACAATTAAAGAAAATTGGGATGCATTTATGGTCCGGTTTGAATTGGAAGCTGAATTTGATTTGGAAGCTCTTCAGATCATGTCTTGTTATTGTGTTCACCTGTTACACTAAAGATTACCAGTTTTGGATGGAAAGCAGTTCTTGTAATCTTCCGTTTTCCCCTTCTGCCTGAATGGGAAGAAGGAAGGAGTAATCTACATTCAAACACATGAAAGAATCAATTGACTGCCTGAATTCAAGCAGTACAGAAATCTTGTAGCCTTTGTCCCACTTTACATGCAAAAATACAAACAAAAATTGATTAAGCTGCAATGGATAAAACTGCAGATAAGATGAATTTGGGTCATATAGAATTTACTGAACATAGTTATGCTATGCTATGTCCTATTAGTCCCAACTAAATATAACTTCTGTTATGCCCCGGCCCCCGACAGCCAGGCTGCTGGAGTCAGATGACAAGGAACTAGAAGGCCCTTACACCCTCGAACCTGAGCCAAGGCTGCCGCATCCCTCATTGACTCTCCCAGGGCCGATTCAATCTCTTCTCCTAAGTTCCCCCACAGCAGACATTGTGGGGGTGGGAAGGAGGAAGCTGGGCCAGATGCCAGCAAAGCGGCAAGCCCACAGGGGAGAGTGGAGCTTGGCTTGGAGCCAGAAGCTTCAAGGGAAGAAACCATGTCTCATGAAAATCTCCACAGTCAGTTAGAGCCTCTGGCAGATGCGCGCACACGAAGGAGATTAAGGCAAAAGGTCCAGAGGGAGGCAGTTGACCAGGCCATTGGCTGATGCCAGGGGTCATGGCCGGCAGACCCACCCTCATCAAGGGGATTAAGATTAGGACTGGGGAAGTTGCCCATTGTAGCAGGCAACTAATTACTTAGGTGAGAATTCGTGCTTCATAGATCTTGGGTTTCTTAGGTTCTTGACTTCAGACAGGTTCCTGACTCTTTTGTTTTGCCTCGTAATTCTGAAAACTTGGACCAGCTGCTGACTACCCTTGTGAATTACCTTGGATTGAACAAACCTCAGTTTTGCTTTTGGACTTTGAAACGTTTCCTGGCTATCCTGCCCTGTCTAACCCAGATTGCCTTGGTTTTGTCTTGTCGGGTACCTTGTGTGTGCATGTGTAGGTTTATAGCTGCACTTCTTACAGGCAGCAGGGCACTGATCTCATCATTCTTGGCTGGAGGCCAGTGGGGCTTTGGTGTGGCTTAAGGCAGGCAACATGCTCTGGCTGAAAGCCAGTTTATCTCAGTTAATGGCTGCTTGACCCCGGCTTCCCCCAATGCTGAGTCAGATCACAGCAACTTCTTCTTTAGAACATTGATCATGAATCAAACTGAAAAGCTAGATGTCACAAAAATCCCCTTTTAAATAATAGTTAAACTCATATTCCACCATTATGAAAACTATATACATTTTAATATCTTCGTAGCCATCTCAGTCCACTCTATGACTGATATCATGACATCCATTTTTTGCATACAACATCTGGAAGATTTTTACGTCACCTACAAACTGCAAGGAAGAAGTCCACAAGATAACGTCTTTATGGATTGGGAGATCTTCTTGTTCTTGTTGACTTTTTACCACATGACAATAGATACAATGTTATATTGTGTTGAAAACAAAACAAGAAATTAGGAATCATCATGCTAAAAAAATTGCTCTCATTAATTTCATAAGTGTCTTACATTCTGAAACATTAATGTATAACCTTTGCAACCAAAGGGGCACATTAAGATTCTCGTTAAAAGATCAGGACTATTGGGGTGAGGATGAAAATAAATAATTTTAATTTAATTAAGATTTCATTACATTAGTCAATATACCTACTGGTCAAAAATGTAATAATTTTTATCTTCTGTCACATTAAACCTTTATTGAGTAAGACCATATTCAAGGTTTGATATTCTAGGATGACACTACAGATGTGTGTTCCTGTTTTAAAATGCTTATCAAATGACTCTTGAAGCCAAATTACTTTATATTTTTTGTAGGCTTACATGGTTATATACTGTGAGAATTAGTGCTGCTATATGCTTCTTGCTTGTTGAAGATTTTTTGTCATGCTTGCCATCAATCTTTTCTGTTACATTGAAAAAATGAGTTCATTATCAAAATCAGAATCAGAATTTATTGGCTAAGTGTGTCTGGACACACAAGGAATTTGTCTCCAGTGTACATGCCCTATACCTACATACATACAATAAACAAACTGTGATTACAATCATAGGATACATTCATAATAATAAAGTACATTCATCTTGTGGTGTAGATATAAGCTGCAATTGACAAACCGTGATCTTAATCATGAATACAATCACAATCATAAAGTACAATCATCATGTCACAAAACACATTTCATCACGTCACAAAACACCCTCCTCATATCACATGGCCAAAGGTAGTGCAATCATGCTCAGGAGACACCAGTGAAATTCAGAGCATCCCAACAAATCACTCTTCACACAGCATGTGTGGAAGGCTTGTGCCAGACAAGGCCAAACATGAGAACATGTGAATCATGGCTTATATCAAGGATCTAAGCCGGAAAGGCAGATGACCGTATAGTGTAATGACCACCAAGCAAAGCTAGTAATGATAAGCAATAGAGATCAGGAGAAATATGGAAACAACACAAAATGGATGATTCCAAGTCGCACGTATATTTCAGGGCACACAAAGCATTTCAAAAAACTGGTCCTGCAGCTTTCCAACTTCAGCTAAAATGAGCATTGTATTTGGGGAAACGGCCAGATGTGGAGAATAGGGTGAGATGGAGATTTAATTTGCAAACCTTGGTAATATGTTTAGCTTTCAGTACAAGTGATTATGAATCGTGATCCAGCAGAACTCAAGGAGATTGAACCTTTGAAAATAACTAGATATGGTGTTGCAACTTAGCAGTGTGTCACCTCTCCTCAGCTGTCTTTATCTTCCTTTCTTTTTTCTTATGCAGATAGAATCTTACTGCTTAAGGCAAAAGGAGAAAAAAAAACCTGGAACAAAGATGCTTTCAAGAAAAAGAAAAGTAGGCGAAAAAGAAAAAGCGCTTATTGATAGGGATTTGTGTCTACCCGAAAAGCAAATACAGACAAAAAGAGCCTCTAGAAACATCTTAAAGAGCTGTTTGATCAAAATCAACTTTATTTTTTTAAAAAAGATATAGAAGATAAAGTGTAAAGTTTTTTTGTGTGCCTGTAGCTGTTGCTTGTTCACAGCGCTCTTGAAGAGACGAGAGAGAGGAAAACAAACTTGAAAGGGTAAAAGTCACTCCGAGAAACAATGTGAAATCTTCTTAGCTTTTCCTAGATTCTGCATTTCCCACTGGCCAGTGCCAATTTGAAGTCAGTTTAATGAGTGCCAAAACTGAAATGACTGCACTAGAGACATCCAAGAAGGGACAGGTTTTATTCTGATAGTGTAGTTGAAACCAGCTATTGGTTTGTGGGGCTGATGGGAGGAAACACATAAATCCACGAAAACCTAAGTGATCCCATGGTTGACTCTACATGAGACTTACAATCATTAGTATTAGGCGCTTCTCAAAATAGTTCCTTTTCTCTGTACATGCAAGATAGAATATCAAGAAGAGAGTTCTAGGCAGTGTGTTCTCTGCTCCCTTCTTGCCCAGTGCTCGCCAAGAAAAGAGCATCTAATGGAGAGACAGTGTGACACAGTGGTTAAGATGTTGGACTAGGACTTGGAAGAAGCACATTCAAGTCCACCTTCAGCCTTAGAACTTCCCTTGATAATTTGAGGCCATTCACTCCTTTTAAGCTCAATCAATGTTGCAAGATGATGTCACGGGAATAAATTAAAGAAAATTTCCATGTTAATTGTTTTTTGCTCCTGCAGTAAAGAATTAGAACAGAACAGAACAGAACAGAACAGAACAGAACAGAACAGAATAGAATAGAATAGAATAGCTTTATTAGCCAAGTGTTATTGAACACACAAGGAATTTGTGTTAAATTCCTTGTGCAATCCTTGTGCAATTAAATCCTTTGTGCAATTTGTCTTCTGTCTTAAATAAAGTCAGGAGACAAATCTAACACATTAAACATAAAATAAAAATGCAATGAGTACACCAAATAAATTATCTGTTTATTTCCTGATTCATAAGGTTGATTGAATTCTGATCAGCTGAAAGTTGACCTTTTTGCATCCAATACATGAATGATAATCTAAGTTTTGGTAGAACTTGAAAAGACTCTGGTCAGACACTGTTGAGAGTTCCTGTTAATTAATATATGTGTAGATGTATGCCTGATTCTATGATTCACACATAACATCTGTATGAATCTGTATGAAACAGAATCTTCATATGATTCTGTATCCTAATTTCTGCGATTGTGTTGCTGAAATTTAGTGACAAGCTACTAAGCAACAACATTGCATTTTGATGACTTTGCTGACAAATCAAGAAAAAAGGAGAAGCATGGGGGGGAGAAGAAAACAAAAAGAGGAAAACAAAATCCACAATTTTAGTTCTGACCCTTTTGTTGGCACCATTATGCCACTGTCCTGTCACATGTAGTTTCCTGGGCATAAAAGAATGTGAATTCTTTTTGAGACAATACCGATCCAAATATTCTAGTTTCCTTATACATACCTCCAGTCTTGTAGGCTTCGGTTCTCCAACCTGTACAGTTAGCTGTCAATTATAGAAACTTGAAGCCTACTCATCTGGTGGAGGCCCTGATCAGGAAAAACTGGCCTGGCCAGCTTCTTGTATAGGAAAAGAATCTGCAGCTTCTAACAAATCTCAGCCTTGGAGAAAAAATAACATGTGGTCAAATAGGACATAAGGACATTAAAATACTTTCTATTTCTGATTTTTGTGTGGGTTTCAGACTTCCATTCCATGGGTGCCATATGATCCCCAGCACCCTGTTTGTTCTGTCAGCTCCCCACAATCAATTTACTAAAACTTGTGTAAAATGGATGATGCTCATTGGTATAATTTTTGTTTCTTTCAGAAATAAGAGTCCAAACTGTTTTCAGTCTTACCCTCCCAACTTCCACCAAATGCCTAAATTTACACCTACCATCAAAATTCGACCATAGCAGTTAGAAGCAAAGATAGACAGTTATCCTTCAGAAGCTGCCAACTGGCATTCTTTGAACCTAAAAAGCAGCCCCTCCCCAAACCCTACTTCCTAGAGTGTCACCTCTTATCTGGAATCAAAATTAGAATCAGAAATTATTGTGCCAAGTGTGTCAGGACACACAAGGAATTTGTCTCCGGTGTACATGTTCTATACCTACCTACATACAATAAACAAACTGTGATTACAATCAAAGATACATTTATAGTCTCAAAGTGCATTCATCTTGTCAACCACATATAAGCTGCAATCAACAAACTGTGATGTTAGTCACGAATGCAATCACAATCATAGGTACATTCATCATGTCATCATGTTATAAAGTACAATCATCCTGTCACAAAGCACCCTCCTCATTAACAGCGTCTTGTAAGTCAGCTGTTCGGCAGGTTGATGACATGGGGGAAGAAACTATCCATGTGTCTAGTTCTTTTGGTTTGCAATGTCCTGTATCAGAGTTTGGAGGGAAGAAGTTGAAACAGATTGTGTCCAGGGTGTGAGGGGTTCATTCTGGTGGAGAAGCCTTCTGTGACCTCCAACAGGTCAAATGACTGAGTTGCAGCCTCTGACCCCTGGAAAGTTGTCCATCTTGTCATCTATGGAGATTCTCAGTCATCCAGATCATGGTTATCCCATAGGTGCTTTTTCAAAAAGCAACTGGACTTTACTTTTCCTTGAAGGCGTTTCGCTCCTAATCCAAGGAGCTTCTTCAGCTCTGACAGTTCGGTTCAGACAGTTCTGACAGTTAGAACTGAAGAAACCTCTTGGATGAGAAGCGATATGTCTTCAAGGAAAAACAAAGTCCAGTTGCCTTTGAAAAAATACCTTTGAGTTGTCCATCCGGTCTTCTGACTTTTCTTTTTCATCTCCTTTCCAAAAACAATAGGACAAAGATTTCAAAAAAAATTATATCTTTCTCTTCAGAATAACCTTATTTTGGTTCATTTTCTTCCCTGCAGCCCTCATCTCAGGCTCCTTTCCTCTTCATTTTGTGCTTCATCTGCTTCTTGATCCCCAACCATCATAATTTTTAGCTTGGATCATGATCTATTCCACACCAGGTTATTACCGTTAAGCAAAGACTCAATAGTTATTCTCTTTCTGCCAAATCGAGAAATGCTTTGTGGATTATATTACCTCCATGGATCATATTTAGTTGGCTGGCTGAAAAGGCAGCAGGTGCTTACTCTCCCGTTTCTTGCATTGCATGGGATTTACGCACATAACTCCCATCAAATGCTCTGTTAAACGGCTGTCAGGAAATGTATGAAAGTTACATTTCTCCGCTTCTTTGCAACACTGGGATGTTTTCAATCATTGCGGGGGGGTCCTTCGGTTTTTACTCTTTGGGGTTTGGAAAATCCCTTTAATCAACTGGGCACCACATTAGCACATAATCAGGATCGAAGAAAGCAGCAACATGATAGTTCTTCTAACCTTTCCTCCCATCAGACTACATCAGAATTCTGGATTGCCTTTAGAAGGGGAGACAATTAACCAGCGGTGATGATTTTCTGTGTGAATTCATTTTATATCAGCTGAGTTTTTATTCCTACAAATATGGCAAACCCTGGGCCGAGATGGAGATTTGCAATGGTACATTGATCCTTGTAAAAGGAATGCAGATTTCTACCGCCATCTATTCTTTCTTCACTTTTTTTTAAAAAACCAACTCAATAAAGACAAATGCCTCTGTGAGAGCTGATAACCAGGGCAATTTGTCAGCAGACAACAGAGTCTCCCTGTTTTCTCCTGTTTTACTGTTCTTCACACTAATGTCTATTGGCTTTGATCTTCCTTTAATGGGAGAACTCTTTAAATGGAATTCTTTAAATGGAATTAAGCAAAGGTATTAATCCC
>JANHFO010004840.1:14041-25933 GCA_032468095.1 Pareas carinatus | reverse complement strand
ATTTTTGGTAATTGAAATTCCACATATTGTAAGCTATTGTTTTGTATGTTATTGACCAATAAAAACTTTTTTTATTATAAAAAAAATATATATAATGATCTTCATCTGGAATGCTAAATCAGCAATTGAAGAACTGGCAGAATTCTTGAGAATTTTCTAGTATTATTTGAATAGAGTGAAACCAATTAACATAAAAACTAATAAGATATCAAATAAAGAATAAGGGTTCTTGACATGTCACCAGATGCAATGGCCCATGCTCAATTATTGGCTATCTTGGATCAAGCAATAATGAGCTGAAAGTGCTCTTTGCAAGCTCTAGACTTTCCAATATATGGACAAAATTATTCTGAAAGCACCTCAAATTTGCAGCTGGGGAAGACAATGTGGAAAAAAATGGCCCACTTGTTTAATGTCATTCTTTTCTCACTTCTACTGTCTCTGTAATATTAAATATTAGCAAGAGTTTATTTCTAACAAAAGCTATATAAATGTCCGCAGCATATTTAAATTTTATCTTTTTTTAAAGATAGAAAGTCCATATTAATTACCACCTTTAAAGCGTTCTATGGCTTAGGACCCAGATACTTACAGGACCTCATTCTACCAGCCAATACCTCCCACTGACCCCACAGAGAGGGCCTCATCAGGGCGCCGTCGACCAGACAATGCCGGCTGGCGACCCCCAGGGGGAGAGTCTTCTCTGCGGCAGCACCCACCCTTTGGAACGATCTCCTTCCAGAGATACAAGCAATATCAGACCTCCGTGCTTTCCGCCGTGCCGTAAAGACCCATCTGTTTATTCAGGCCGGTCTGGCCTATTCTCACCTCCCCCCTCTTAAATGGTTAATTTTAAATTTGTTCTTAAATTGGTCTTATATTTGGTTTTAAAAATTCTTATCCAGCCTTTTACAAATTTATATTTTTAATTGCGTTTTTAAAATATGTTTGTTTTCTATGTGTTTTATTGACTGGGTCCCTTCGGGGAGAAGGGCGGTATATAAATCGGAATAAAGTAAAGTAAAAGTAAAGTAAATATTATAAACACAAATTGGTGTCTTCATTTTTCAAAATAAATTTGTCATGTAAAATGGAAACACAGGGCAAATATCACTGTGGCTTATTATCTTTACAGTAATGAAATTTCTCTTATTTGTTGAAAAGATGACCCTGAACCACCCAAAAAAACTTTATACAAGAAAAAAAAACTATACCTTAAATTTCAGTGAATCTAAGCCAAGTCTCTGACAGATGAGAGGAACAAAAAAAAAATTATCTTCCTTTCATATGAATAATGTAGTAGCATGAATCTTTGGATCCCACTGTATTTCAGTCAATAACTGAATATGAATTTAACACAAACATTTCAGTGCATGGATTTCCTTTATTGAACTAATAATATATAATCAATTCTTTCATTTATATAATACTAATCCAGGAAACACAGACAGTTATTCTTGGACCAAAATAGTTAAACTTTACTCTTATTAGCTTCTGAATTTATTTATCTAAATGAAGTAGAGCAGAGAGAAGTTTCCATGGTAACCAAAGGAGTTGGGGACAATTTTATTTCTTCTTAATTGCTGCATATTTGTATACAAACAATGTAGCCATATCTTTTTGTTTCAGTCAGAGACTTTGAAGTTGCAAGAATAACTTGACTTTGAATCCTTTACTCAAAAAGAATTTAACCATAAAAGAGAACATCAGAGAAAAAAGAGATCACTGAAAAACTTCACAAAAGATTTAAGACGTAAAAATATTTTCTCCTTGGAAATGCTGTGATGGTATATCACATGTTAATGTTTCTTTCAATTGTATCCCAGAAATGCAATCCTGAAATTTTCATTTGTTAAAAAATAATACCAAACTCAGAACCTACTTTCTGAATTTTGGGATGAGTCGTTCCTGGTCTTCTGATCAACCAAAATATTTAAGATATTGAATAACAAAGGCATTAAAATTATTCTCTTTACTTCAAAGTGGAGAGAGATAAACATTCACCAAAACTGAGATTATATAAGTTTTTTAAGATTTGAGAGAAAAATGTGATTTGGTGAAGCTTATAGAATCAGTTTATTTTGCCAAGTGTGTCAGGACACGCAAGAAATTTGTTTTCGGTGAACATGCTCAATACCTACATACAAACAATAAACAACTGTGATTACAATCAAAGATACATTTATAATCATTTGTATATATATATTCATTATCATGATCATTTGTATATAAAGGCATAGTAATTGCATAGATAAGCATATTCAATTGTGTACATAAGCATAAGATACATTCATAGTCATAAAGTACTTTTTTGTATATAATTTTTATTGCTTATCCTTTTATAACATACATTACCAACAAATTGAAGAAAGGTATAACAGAGGTAATGAAGCCATTCTAAACAAGCTTTTTTTCCTTTTAGCAAGCATAATTATCGCAATTATATGTCATGTTGTATGATCACCTGTCAACTGTTTATGTATAACATGATGTATGCCATCATTTTATGGCATACATCAGCAATAGAATGGGGAAAGTTATTGCAAAGGCGACAAATCCACTCCAGCAAGTTTTTGACGGCTAACAGCTACCTTCCATTGTCAATGTGTCTGCATTTATATAATTATCACAGTTATAAATTACGTTATCTAATCACATATACATAACATATAAGATGACAGTTCTCATTTGCTATCCTTGCTGATTTCCTCTTTGTTTATATCTTTCTCTCCTTCGCCTTCATCATCTTCTTCATTTGTTTTTCCTTTACCTTACTCTCCCTTATCTTTCTTTCTTTCTCCTACTTCCTCCTCCCCTCTCCAATTCTTCATTCCTTCCGTTCTTCTCAATCCTTTCTTTCCCCTCTCCACTACCTCCTCCTCTCCTTCCCCTTTTCTACATCCCTTCTCCTTGCTTTTCTTTCTCCTCCACTACCTCTTCCTCTCCTTCCTTCCTACTTCTTTCCTTACCATTTCTCTTCCTCTTTTCCACTTCCCTCTTTTCACTCTCCTTTTCACAACTTTCTCGTCTCTTTCTTCTACTTCCCGCCTTCTTCATTTCCTTTATCTTCCTCTTTTTGTTCCCCTGATTAGTTTTGCAGCATACTTGATCTCTTGGCATACCTTGATCATGGGTTTTTTGTTTCTGTTTTTTCTTATCCTTCTGCACAGTATTTAGGTATTGTACTGAATTAAAAAGTTCCAATTGCATATTCTCCTATGATCTCATATAGTCCAAGACGGATTTTACACTTCCCTTCTTTCCAATCTTACCATTTAAATACATTTAAATATAACTTTACATATATTCCTTTTATACTGAGAATACATCATTCCTATCTTTAATTCCCTTTTCCTCTTATTCTTCTATGTGACATTTGGGTATTATTAAATTCCAGTTGGTGTGCATGTATGGGGGACACACAATAGATTTTCCACCTTCCGTATTTTCAATATTATAAATATTTACTATTATATTTTCATTTATATTTATTGTTTTCAATACTACTGCTTTACATGTATTTCATTTATGCAAGGAACAAGTCACTCATGCTATTACTAATATGTACAATCATGAAGAGCACAAACAGATTTCCTACCTTTCTTATTTTTTAATTCATTTGTGTTAAAAATATATTCATATATATTTGTCCTATATTAGTTTAACTTTCTATACCTTTCCTAATTACCATTAATTATATTAAACTTTCTTGAACTATCTTAATTCTATCACATGATATATATTCAGCTTAATCCTGTCACATTAACTTAATTCTATATTTAATCTATATTACTTTAACTTTCTATACCTTTGCTAATTATCATTGGTTTATATTTAACTTATTCAGCCCATATTACCTTAACTTAATTCTATCACATAATCTATAATTCTATCACACCAACTTCATTCTATCATATTCCATATATTACTCAGCTTAATTATATCTTTATTCTAGTTGCCGGTAAGGTCTTCAGAGTTTCGTACAGCAAAACAGAACAGGAAGTCCTGTTCATTTATCTTGTCAAGTACATATAAGCTGCAATCGACAAACCACAATCTTAATCATGAATACAATTCACTATCGTAAGTGCATTCATAATGTCAAACCTGTCACAAAACCCATTTCATCCTGTCACAAAAGCACTCTTCGCATTAACACTTTCATGTAAGGTAGCTGTTTAGTATAAGGTTCTTGTTACATTGATTACTTTGACCATTGTTTCAGATTGGTATGGACAACCATAGCTCATAATCAGCCATCCTGCCTCACAAAACGAACTATGTGAAAAGCATAGAACTTTTCGTGAAACTCAAACACTAAATTCTGCAGCCTCAAGCGATACTTATTTTTCCGAGCCCTGCCCAGATGCCCTGCTTTGATAAAGTCCAGGGATGAATTATAAAGTCATATAGGGATCTGGTTGATGGCACTGGCACCAAGGAAGCGAGATTCTCTAGGTTTGAGTAGAAACCAAGAAGTGGAGAAGTTGCCAGCTCACTGGAAATCAGAAGCAGACAAGAACAGGAGAACAGTGTCTGTTGATAACACATCTCCTGGAACCTATGAGCAAAAAAGTGAGGAGGTGGGGAAAGTATTGCTTTTCTGCAAAATGGTTTCTTAGTCTCTTTTTTTCTTGTGTATGTGAGTGTGCATGTTTTATACACATCCACCCATATTTTCACATACCCCTTGAATCTCCTGAATGCCAAGAGAATTGATTTGTTGAGTTTTAAGGTGTTATTATTTAAAATGTTAGGCAAAACAAGTCATTTTTTTCTTTTAAACAAGAAAATAAAATATTTTTTTAAAAAGAATTTGAACAGGTTGATTAATAGTAAGTTGTGTTTCAGGTCTAGTCAGGTTTTGGACATATTGTTACCCCTCCCCAACACACACGCCCTTCGGCTTGGGGTAAGAGTGCTCTCATAATCTCCAAGCACAATTTCACCTCCAGCTCGTAATATTTAATTTACAACTATCCTTTTATGATTGAGAGACAGATAGAATGCATACAAAAATACATAAATAGAAATAAAACAAATGAACTTGTCCCTGTTTCTGATTATTACAGTACATGTGGGCTGATGTGTGATTAGGTTTAGCACTTACAAAATATGTACTATATATATAATGATATGACTTTTAATAGTCCTTCTTACAGGAATGTTTTATTATGTAACATTGTTCATTTATCTGATTATTTCATCATTGTTTTAACCCTGTTTATGCATAGTTGGATCAAAAGTCATTCAGTGCCAATTAATGATTGGACAGTATATAGATATTTCAAATCTTTCCTTTCTTCTTTCCTCTTCCCCTTTTTGGCCTAAATATGTGCCTAACAGATGCACCTGGTACAGATATAGAACTGTAATACAAAAATATAAAGCAAAATAATTATAATTTTGGAATCCAAGTAAAATAATAAAAGTTATATTAAGGCAGCAAAAGGCTATTTATCTTTGAATGCTACTTGTGATACATTTAAAAAAAATCATATAAAATATAAATATAACCTACATATTTTAATTAAATGGCCAAACAGTTTTAAAATGCAATGAGAATGCTCCCAAACACTTAGAACATTTTTATAACTTATCCAGAAAATTGAAGACTTGCTAAAAAAATTAGGTTTCTTTTACTTTATATATTTCTACAGGGAAGGAAGGGAGGAAATAAATAAAAAAACAACTGATGATGTTAGACAAGCAGCATCAAATATTGGCATTTTATTTTTTTTAAAGCCATGTAAGCACAGATTTTCAAAAAAAATTGGCTTCTACTTTTAATCTGTCACACAAACACAAATCCAAGCGAGACCTCATTTCCTGATGTTTGAAATAGCCAATTATAGCAATTATAATCAATTCAAGATTGGCAAGCTTCCAAGAAGTTGCTGTCATATCAAATAGAACTAAATTTTAAAAAAAATAGAAAAAATGTCACGGAAAATATTGAATCAGCTAATTAATTTTTCCTTTTTGTTATCAACTCTCAGAAAGACTCCAGCATATATATACACCATAACTTTAATTGAGGTATAACTTATTTGTTTTGTTCAGATGATCAATATTGATGACAAAATACTGTGCATGCATTTTTTGTAATGCTGACATTTTATATCTAACTAATACCAGGCTTCAATATTTCTGTTACAGGAAGATAATATTCTTTTTATGCTTCTTGAATTTCACTTTATTTGGAGGGAATTTCATATTATTTTATTTGCTCTTGAATTTAATCATCTATTAACTGACACTGGAGTTTAAATAAGTTGAAATGAGATACTTACACACATCTGTCTCTGAGGATAATCTGTATTTCAGAATCTGGATGATTTGTAGTTTAATAAGTCTGTTCCACTTACATGCTCCCAAATCCTAGATTAAACAAAAGTTCAGGGTTTCAATGAAGGGACAAAATTAATAAGTAGTAGTTCTGTTACAGAAGATGACCTCTTTTTCTTCCTCAGTAATTTAAGTAATACATTTTCTTGTAACCCTGAGAACAAATACTTAAGTGCAATATCTTCAATGAGAATTATTCAATTTCAAACAGATATGCCTGAAGCAAGTCTTGAAACAAACACTTCAAACTGGATTGTTTACAGAGGAAATTTTTTATAGCTTTGAGACTTGATCTAGTAAATAAGAAAGTACTCCAATTTGACTGGGAGCATTTTCAAAAGACCCATATTGATTCAAGATTAAGCCCAAATAAATTTCAGGAGCCCTTGACTTTGTTAGAGTTGTGCTTTCTTTAAAGAGCCAAGGACTTAATATTTTAAATATTGGCATGAAAAGAAACAAATCATCTTCATTTTGGTAATAAGCTAATATATCTCTTTGATGAATCTTGTCAGATTCTATATGGATAATATCATCTGGTTAATAACAGGTCAAAATACAGTGATAATATAAAGTCTTATGCCAGTGTGATGGGGTTTTCATTAGATTCAGAGAAATCCATAGAGAGATCATCATTCTGTTTTTTTTTAAATATATTGTATCATGATATCATGACATGATAAAATCAATGAATTGTCTTTCTTGCTTTGGTCATTACTATTTTGCAATAGTGAAAGTAAAATGTAGTTGCTTGCAGTATATATTCTCATGCAGAATTCTTGATTAGTTTTCTCTCCCACATATTTTCAGAGTTTCACTTCTAGTTCCATCTACTACCAGTTATTTTATTATTTTAACTGAGGAAAAGGGGATTGATGCTTGGAGAGTTTATAAATAATTTAAAGGTGTAGACTAATGTTATGCTCATACTGTAATCTTTTTATATTTTTTCATAGACTTTATGGTTTCATCCATTGCTAATAAACAAGACTCAAGGCTTTTTTTTAAAAAAAAATTTTTTTAATTGAAATTATATTCCTAGGTGATGGCTTAAACCAGAGAAATCAGTGATGAAGCAGTGGAGTTGTGAGTGCTGAGTTCAATCGTTTTCTTGCAGATGTTTTATTACCAGAATGGGCAACATCATTAGTGTTTTCTTTAAGACTCATAGAAAGATTATTAAAGGTATTTGGGTTAGTTTCATGTTTTTAAAACATTGTGAGCCTTTTGCTTATTTAATAAAAAGCAAGCCTAACTTTGTCATGCATAAGTGAATGATTGAATGTTTGTATGTGTGTGTGTGTGACTGCACACAGAAATTTGGTATCATTTCTCATCCGTATTAGATACTCCTTTGAAAGTGTCAGGAACTAATTTACTTTTCTCTCTAGCATTTAAGATAGCATAGTAAGAATTATAGAATTATATATCTTAAGTAATTACTTTACATTTTCATGTAGATTTACTAGAAACTTCAGTATGAAACAATTGCAATCTACACAATATACACAATATATGAACATAATCTTAGTTTACTAAATAAAGAAATGCTAAGTTCAGAATCTCATCTTTCTACTTTTAATGCACTACTAGTGTATATAAATATACACTTAATTTTTGCTTAGTTTTTTATGCAGAATATATATGGTATACTAAGTAGAAAAATGTTTTTAAAATGTAATTCTCTAAGGATTTTTCAATATAATGTCTACTTAAAATTTTAAAGCTCTGCACAAAGGCAGAGTTGAATTACAAATCTTATTTGTATACAAGGCTGTTAAATTCTCCCTCTGAGATATCAATTTCCTTGTTTCATGTTAATTATTTCTAAGTCAAAGGAAGCAATGCTTATACAATATAAAAGTCATTCTTTGGTTTCCAGTTATGATGATGGATGGACGGATGGATGGATGGATGGAACAAAGTGTAAGGAAATCATTGGTTGTTTTAAAAAGGAGAAAATCCAATGAGGCCAATAGTCATATTGCTAGATAAAAAGCAAATATTCTTTAAAAAATTGAAAGATTTAGAGTTGTAATATGAAATTACCATCATGTATTATTGAACAATTTGCCTAAGAAAACCTAACTAATTCCATCTTTATAAAAAAGAATCATATAATATATTCAATAAACGTTATTGTGTATCTGTTCAGTTTTAGCTTTGAAGCAATGCATTGCAATTCCATTTGATTTTCAGTCTTATGATAAAAGATTGATCAGTAGTTATATTCTTAGAAACAAAAGGCATATGATAAAAATATATGATTATTTTTATGCCATGAATATTTATTTTCAAACCTTATATTTTCTCTAGAAGAAAAACACACTGATTGAACACTGACCTTTTATTAGAGTTAATGGAAATGGGTACGAAACTATTGTATTGGCTTAGTTCCTATCAAGCAACAGTAGAAGAAATACTGATGGCCTTGACCAGGGAGAAAGCCATTGCTGTTTTACTGTATCTGTGTCATCGAGATAATATTTTTTTCATGCTGTTCTTGCCTGAAGCACATAACTTTCCTTCTGCTTATTTAGGCTGACATATTAGTTTCTTTTCCTTGTATAGAGATATTTTTGCCTTCCAGATTGCATTGTCTTACTTTTTCCAAATATGCAACTGCACAGCATTAAGTATGCAACTACTTGCAAAATTATGACAGATTGAGAAATCTCTTAAGGAAGCTTGATGCAGTAGTGGGAACCTTTTTTCAAAATTATTAAACTCAAGAAGGAGGGTTGAGATGAAGGCAGGACAATATGGACCAGAGTTATTTTAGTAGTTTGACGTTATATTAAGCTATCTAGTTTGGTGTAGTAATTATGGTGCATATTTGCTAGAAACTGGGAAATTGGAAGTTCTACTCTCACCTTAAGCAAAAAGGAAACTGGAAGAAAAAGCCACTTCCAAAAACGTTACCTTCACTCAAAGGCACCACAAGGCCGTCACCTCAATCTTTCCTCTGATAAACTTAAGACTTTACAACTGAAAATTGTTAAAGTATAATTCACTTATTTCTAACATTTCTAACATGTACATTAAAAAAATCTTTATCAAAACTGCCTAAAGTTTTTTGGATATTAAAAACAAGATGTTCCCTCACGTTTCTTTTGTAGAGCATTGCCTATTAAGCTAAAGGAAGAAAGGAGACTTTTTTCCTCTCTCAAAAAGAAAAACCATGGCATAATGCAAAATGTCAGTAAAATATTCATCAAATAGTACTGAAATTCACAAAGACGGTTGCCTCTGGCCATTCGTATTTATATCAAAGCTACTTTCTTTCTGCTAAGGTATTGAAACTTTCTTTCAATTCACTTCATATCTGATCTAATAAAAGGAATATTTTCACAGAGAAAGAAATTTCTGGATAATTTAATTAACATGTTAAAATATAACATATTGTTTCTCAAAACCAGAAATTGGCTCAGCGTTTGAGCTTAAAATCTGCATTCTCTCAATTTTTTAGGAAAAAATATCTGCTTTGCTTTAGCACTGGTTGGGTCACTGGTAGCTACTGGCTCTTTCTCATCATCTTTTCACTAAACATGGATCACAGACACTGATTTAGTTCAAAGATGGTTTGACCGCAAATACATTAGCAATTGTTAATGAGGTGTTTGTCTTGGTTTCATTATGAAGTAGAATCAACACTGGGTTGGTCCACAGAAGACCACAATAGTCAGTAGAGACATTAGCATTTTGTTTTCAAGCTCTCATCTATTTTATCCCTCTCCTACATTATCTGAAAGGTTCTTTAGATAACTGAATCATTTAGTTTGAAATAAGGTGATTTGCTTAATGTGATCAAATTATCTGAAAGATATCTTCAAAAATATATGCAAATTGGAATAACAGACAATGTTATTTTCAGACTGGCAATGAAAATAACTTAAATCTTGGTTGTTGCTGCCAGGATCTAAACCAGTCATAGTATTAATTTACAGATGCACAAATGGCATATTCCATGACAAATGCAAATGGATTAAAGGACACATTACTCTTAAAGCTGCTCAGCACTTTTCAGGATAAGTCACATAAAGTGTTCCAAGACTATATTTTCCAGTTGACCTTTTTCTCTGTCTCATCACTAAATGACATTATAAGGAAATGATTGCTAAACTGAATCATTAAAGAAGGCAATTTCTGATGGCAATCATAGGTTCTACTTAAGGATCCTCCTCTTACTTTCAGCATTTCATGAACAATGCATACTGGTGGTATAATAACTGATTCAGGTGAGAGCCAGAGAAAACAATAAATGAATAGATTTCAATTCAAAACAAAAAGCATAAAAAGTGCTCCAAAGGGATCGATTCAAGCTTTGCTGAAAAATAAGATTCTGGAAATATTTATTCTATTTGTTTTCCAGGTTATGCTTTATTTCTCTCTGCATCTGTCTTACATACACACAAAGGAAATAAATAAACAAAGTTTCAGTTCTTATTGTTAATTATTTTGTTTTTTAAAATCAAAATAGAAAGAAAATAAAGGTAACTTCAATTGCTATAAATTGCTTCTTATAAAAGTTAATGTAATACTCTAGAGAAGTATAGAGGTACATCTTACATATCTCCTCTGTTGTACCAAACTTTCATAGCTATCACCCATAAAAAGACTTAATTAGTAAGGTATTTGTTAAACAATTACATTAACCAACTTACTTCCTTTTTTCACTATAAAATAATACCTTCCCCCAATATTTTGGGAAATATCAATATTACCCCAAAGTGCTGTTGCATTTACCTGGTACTGGGGATTAGGTTAGTCAACTGCCCATTTCTAGGACCCTAGAGCAGGGGTCCCCAACCCCCGGTCCGTGGACTGGTAGGGGGCTGCTGCATGCCAGCAACCAGGCTCCGCAGGCAAGTTAAGCCCCATTTGCGAGATGCAGGCAGAATGCAAAACCATGCCCCACCTGGGCCACGGGAAAACTTTTCTCAATGGAACTGGTCCTGGTGCCCAAAAGGTTGAGAGGTACTGCTCTAGAGTACATGTTGTTTTTCATTTACATTTTCAATACTTGAAATAAAAGTGATGAGAATCTGTAGTCATTTTCATATGGTACAATTATTATCAATGACAAAAACTGTTTTCACAACAATGATGAAATCAATTATATTTTATGTAACATTCCCTCCAGAATTTCCTATTATGTTCTTATCAAGTAATTCCTGGCACAGATTATTATCCAGTTTATGCAAATTGCCAGTTCGTGTCTTGACCAAGAATCATAAAAATTGTATTCTGCCCTAAACAACAGTATCAGTATTACTAGGTACAAAGATTCACCATTTCTGATATCCAACTAAATTCTATGAATTTCTAATGAGTGATTTTTTTTTGATAAAAGTGAATGCTGAATTCGTGTGCTTGTAGCCAGCCGGGAGACTTCGAATTCGCCCGCTTGCCAGTTCCCGGAAGCGCTTCCAAAGCGCTTCTCAGCTGTTTCCCGGCGGTCTCAGCTGTTTCCCGGCGTGCAAATTCGGAGGGCTGCAGGTTTCAGCCCACCCATTTCTCTGCAGAGTGGGATGAAACCTGCAC
>JANHFO010004840.1:0-13941 GCA_032468095.1 Pareas carinatus | reverse complement strand
GGAAGAGGCGAGAGCAATCCGCAGCTCGGGATCCTTCCCCCCCCCCTGTTCTCCTCGCGGAGCGTTGGACCTCAGGCAAAGCCGAGCGCAATCCGCAGCCCAGGCGCCCCCCCCTTTTTTCGCCCATTGGGGGGGAAGGGGGCAGAACATCCACACATGTGCAAAAGAGAGTGGTGGTGCCAGATGATGATGTTGTGGGGCCATGCGCATGTGTAGAAAGAGAGTACCAGTGCTGTGTGATGACATCACGAGTCGTTCAGAAGGTTAGACATCACTGTCTTATACCATTTCAGACAAACGGCTGTTGAGTCTCATCTATTTTTCATCTATGCTTTAAAATAACTGAATATTTGTCTGTGTTTCTGTCTTAAATGTGTGCTGCGTGCTTTTGAACAAGGCTATTTTATCTACAAATATGAGTTGAAATGAGATAGGCTGACCAACTGAAAAAAGCGACAGATGGCTTGGTAGCATTCTGGAGATAAATTTTGCATTCCATCTTTTTTCTATCAAAACAGTCACCTGCCTCAAGGATATTTAACTCCAAACAGTAGAAAGTGCTGGACTGAAGCTGGAGTAAAAGTAGCAATTTTAACCAGATTTTTAATGATGGCCTCGTGGTATAAAAGTTTTTAAAGTGGAGTTGAAAAATATACTTTCGGAGGCATCCTGTAGCTTAGATACCAACATTGAACTATTCATTTTCCATAACTATAATTATCTGTTTTCTTTCATAGATCAAAACAATACAATTTAGAATGCAAACTCTAAAAAGAATCAACTGAGTTTGATACAGAATAGATTGATAATTCTGGGGTCATATTAAATTGTAATGTGAATTAAACCAATATGCCTTTTTTATTTTACAGATGGGTCAGTCAATTTTGTGGAGTATTGCTGGGCCCATAAGTTAAATTCATACATACTGTGAATCTACAATAGGTCGATATCTACTTTCTACTTTTGCTGTTTAAAGTACCCAATACTAGGATATTTGCTATTATTCTGTTTTATTAAAGTGACATACTGACTTAGTTGTCAAATAAGAAATTAAGAATTAGAACTGTGTCATCTCTATATAAAAATATGAATTTTCTTTGTAGAAATAAATTTCTCTGGTGAAACATAACAGCCATACAATATATTATAGCTCAGAAATTATTTTGCACAGGAACATTTGAAATAGAAACACTGTTTTTTAAACTAAAATCTCCTGTAGGTATGTGAATTTAACAATTTGTTCTATAGCGTAAGAGGATTTTCTATACTTTCGTGAAATGCTTGAAATTTACAATCTAAACCCTATTTCCATAAATGGGGCTATGTTAGCTTTTTGCAGCAAAAACAGCTAGCAGACTTTTAAACTTTTTTATCATTTTTAATACTGACACCAAAAAAAGCAACAGAAAAAATATAATAATGTTTGCATAGTAGTAAAAGAATATCTATATATTGGTGATGATTAAAAACAATCAACAGATTTGTAGCCCATGAAAAATAATTTATCATTACATAAACTTTTATGTACCATAGTGTGCTTTATTACATTTCTAGAATGAGGAATTTATATTTCAATTGATTCAGATTTTCATTTAACACAAGGAATGATATATTTGCAAAATGCAAAATAAGTCATTAGTTTCCATGCAGTATTTAGTTGGCAAAAGCTCTTCTCTTCCAAAACAACAAAGATCTGATTGCCCACTACTCAATATTATTAGTTTATACCAAACAATTTTTGAAACAAATTCTGCATTTGTGACTGGAACCCAGACATTTTCTAGAATATGTCATTGCATTCCTTTTTAATCAGCTTTCCACAGCAACTGTACTAGCTTAATGTATTTTTTATTCTTTATTTTCCCAATCCCAAGATATTTCCTGAACAATTTTTTCCCTATTTTACTTCCAAACCAGTTGATATTTCTGTTTTCTCTGTGAAGTATCCCATTTTAGGTTACATAAGTACTTACACTGAGAACTCAAACTATATAGATAATTTCTGGAGCATTCTGTTGCAGAATGCAGAAACATAAAAAACTTTCTTGCCTGTGAAATTCAAAGCTTGCCAGTGTCTCATTATCTGCTGGCTTCACTAGGCAATCATCAATAACATTCTTTACCTAACCATCTTTTAGCTCTCTTTTTGCATCAAAGAACAATCTTGAACTTGTGGTTCTACTCTTGTTTCCCAGAAAAGGAGCACATCTAAATTCTAGTCATAGCCAACATTGCAAACTATGAGGGATGCTTGAATCTGTAGCTCAGAAACATGCTGAAGACTGCTGGTTCCTCATACCTTTTACAAAATAGTGATAAGCATTTTCTTTTTCCTCCTGACTTTCTGCTTCCCATCCTTGGGGTCTATAGCTGCCTTTCCATGTGGTAGAATTTTGCAAATGAGTCATAAATTATCTCAGAAAATTGTGTGTTGCTTAGCAGCAGCACTTCATGATTCCATCCTCTCCTTCCAGTATTTGCTGCACTTTCCAGGTTAGATGAAATAATAGAATTAGGGCTTTATTCCAAACTGTACAGATATTTTACAGCAATTCTGTCTCTGATGGTGCAGAACAAAGGAGCTATTTTTTAAAAATGAGAATGGGACGAGACTTTGCACTGTTCTTCTACATTATTCTCATAAGAGTTTTGCATATAAGCTTAGATAATATTTAAAATGGAGCTATATATATAGCATTATCTCGACAAGTATTAATCAGACAAAAATCCTCAGGCTCTTACACATATAATTAGCAATTTAATTATTTTAAAGATATAGAATCAAACTTTCAGTACAATTAATATTTAAGTACTAAGAATTGTAATTACAGCCAAGCTTGTCAAAGCTCATCTTTGCGAGGGAATGGCACAGAGCAAATAGCTTTGCAGCATTACGACTTTATGTGCGCTGATAGAATATGGGTTGAGGCAATTTGGATTTCTCAGCAGCCTAATCCATTTATATTGCCAATTTAGAGAACAGTGTGAGTCACCAATGAATCTGGCACCACTTGATTATTTGGATGCAAGGCTTACAGTGTTTTTTGTTTGGTTATATTTCTGCTAATCATTGGAAAGATTATGGATAGACTTAATTGGAGGGTTCACATTGCAGATCTGCATAATGATTACTTTTCCCAATGTTAATTTCTAACTTCCAAGCTAATCATAAACTTGCACTAAATATCACAGCCTAGTGGTTGTAACTAGGGTTTAAGAACGTTTAGCAATCATTGCCAGAGGTTATGAAGTGGGAAATTATGTACTGTACAAACACACACACACACACAAACAAACAAACACAGGATCTAGTTGCTTGACTTCTCAGGCCCATTTTTGTAGTCCCTGGAACTTTCCATAGTGGTGTGGGTTTAGTGGTTAAGGCACTAGACTAGAAACTAGGAGAACAGGTGTCTGGTCCTGCTTTAGTTCTAAAAGTCCTGCAAACTGTAACTCTAGAAGTGGATATTGGTTTAATTGAAAATGTTGTCCTTGGATGAATCTGAGGTGTTGCCTTCTCATTCAGTCAGAAGACAGTGCATGATTTTATTGCTCATGCTACTTACTGTATTTACTTCCTTGAATTCATGTTTCCTTGTGACACTTACAGCACAGCTGTACTCCTGATAGACCTGAACTGTCAGGAAAAGGGTAATGGGTAAACTTGGGTCAGTCACTGTCTCTCAACCCAGTTCACCTCCCAGGGTTGTTGTGGAGAAAAAAGGAAAAAAGAGTATTATGCATGTTTATTGCTCTGTTATTTAATAATAGAAAATAATAAAGGTAGAATAAAAATAAATAATTGTTTAAAATGTTTCTAAAATAAGTATATTAAATATACAATAGGCTTAATATAGTGTTTTGAGTAACATCTTCAGTGCCACCCAAAGAGGTCAAAATATTTAATCCTACCACATACTTAATTGGATGATGTGATCAGATCATTGTCTGTGTCTTTTGGAACAGTGGGTCCTCAATACCTGATCTGTGGCCTCTTAGGAACCAGTCCGTGAAAGTAAGTTAAGCTTCATGGGCATACATGCAGGATCTAGGTTGCGTACAAAACCACCAACCCTCAGTCCATGGAAAAATTGTCTTCTATGAAACCGATTCCTGGTGACAGAAAGTTTGAGAATCACTGCTTTGGAAAATATAGGTAAATAATCAAATCAACTATAAGATGCTTTCAACTGGTTTATCTTCATCAGTGCTACTCTAGGCTGCAAAAACTTGTAGACTACTAGATGGGGGTAAATTTGCACAGCCTAGATTTTTGCAGTCTTAGTTTTTAATCCCCCAAACTTTCATGCCCAAAATTTAATGTTGCCATCACATAAATATCTATATAAATATCACAGAAACCATAATCGTATTTCAGGATTTTGTTGTTGTTATTATTGTTTGTAAACTAACTAGCATAAGTAAGGTAAGCAGTAAATAAATAGGTTTTAGGATTTCTCTTAAAATCTGAATCAGTTTGACATGCAATTAGGTAACTTAGAGAAATGTTTCCACTTGATTGTGAGAAACATAAACTGACTGGCTTCAGATGAACCCAAACAAGAGGCTCTAATTACTGATAATTCTCCTTTTAGTGCAAATAATGATACTGGCTCAATTTTCTTACATATTTAATCTGGTAAATTAAAAGATTGGGCTATTTCCATGGAAGATACACATAACTGTAAATTGGGGTGTCAAAAAGCAATTAAGATAATTGAAATTGTACATATTGGTAATCTCTTCTCATGACCATTGTGTCAGTTATCTAATCCTTTTAAGAATTTGCAATTAAGGAGAAAGCAGGGAATATTGGCCTAAAAAAACAATGCAAATATTTTAACTATTGTTTTTAAAAAGGAGGTCTGCTTCTACAAAATATTTTCTTGAAAAATATGAGAAGACAGCAGTGTTTTTATACTTTAGAGATGTATTTTATTTTCCAGGTTAGTTCCCTAATTAAATAAGCATTGATTATGCAGATGCAGAAAAGGCTTTTGCAACCAAGTAAGACAAATAAATGAGATTCAAAGATGAGTAGAACTATGAAAATTAGAAAGATCTTCAGAGGTTACAAAACTGTAGTCCTGAAAATTACCTTGTCTTTTTAAAAAATATAGATAGAGGCGTCAAGGTTTTTGAATACTGCACTGTGAACTGAGAAAATGTGTATCTATTGGTCCAAGGAAAACAAAAGCTGCATGATTTGACAGAAAGATGACTTATTCCCTTTAGTAAAAGTAAAAGCCATGGTTTTCCCAGTTGCAATGTTTGACTGTGAAGGAAGGAAGGCTGAACATCGAAAAATAGAAGTCTTCGAGTGGTGGGGCTGGAGAAGACCCTTGAGAGTTCCTTGAACTGCAGGGCGACCAAACCAGTCAGTCCTGGAAGAAATCTATCCTGAGTTAAGACTCAGATATCTTGGCCACCTAATGAGAAGAGAGTATTAATTAGAAAAGGCCATTATGCTGGGGAAAATGGAAGGCCAGAGGAGAAGGAGATAGCAGAAAATGAGATGGTTGGATGGTGTCACCAATGCAATAGGCATGAGCTTGGACAGACTGCAGGAGGCTGTGAGGGACAGAGAGGGCTATGATTCATGGAGTTCCAAAGAGTCAGACACAACTTAGCGACTGAACAACAACATCAGTAACTGTTTCCTGTTCTGTAAACTCATGCAGAGAAAATCATTCTTTTATTTTGCTGGTGACTTTTTTTGGGATTGCTTTTGGTTTTTCCAAGCATCAGAATATGCCTTCACACTTTGAGCCCTAAATATTTCAGCTTTAAACCATTTTTACTTTACTGTTTGGCTTATTTCTTATTTTTGAGGCCCAAAACTATTTTTTAGAAGTTTTTCCAGCATCACAATTCAGAGCAGCAACATTGAGAAGTATATGTGTGAGAAGGTGAGGGGAAATGAGCAAGATGATGGCTATATAATTCAAAATTCATATTTTTGTACAGGTGTGTATAGGTCTCCTAACACTCTCCAATTATGTTTATTTTTTCAAATTCAGACCTGTTACTAAGGTGGAACTATCTCATTGGGCAAGATTCACTGAGTATCCAAAAATAAGTAGAAGTTCTACATATATTCTGGAATAAAGAACAATACAAAAATCTACCCTCGAAACATATGGAACTATGGATGATTATGTTTGAATGATTATGTTATCAATGTAGTGTTTACAACCAATGGATTTTAATTTAGTATATTCATTTCCTTCTTTAAAAAAGTTACAATTTTTGTTTTTTTTAAAAAAGCAATTAAAAGATTCATTGTGTGTGTGTGTGTGTGTGTGTGTCAGTCTTCACTCTTGGTGATTACATCAGTCATGCAGGTTTTTTGTCAGTATATTTAGAAATGGTTCTCTCTGCTTTCTTCCTAGGTCTGAGACAGAAACACTGACCCAAAGTACCTCCAAGACCAAACAGACTTTGGGTCTCTTGGCTTTTAGCTTGCCACATTTATTCATTATACCAGCCTGTAAGGTTACAAATGATTTGATTTTTTAAACCGGAGCTTAACTTCTTCTGTCTGCCTCATTGCGACGCAGACCGGAAGTCTTGACACAGACCAGATTTTTGTGTTTTAATTTGTTTATTTGAATTATTTAATTATTTAATTAATTTTAACTCTTCAGCTTCTACAGTCATTGGATGAAGTGGATTATCTGAAACCCTATCAGTCTGGCTTCAGGCCTGGCTACAGTATGGAAACTGCTTTGGACACACTGATGGATGATCCCTGGCAAGCCCAAGATGGGGGTCATTCCTCCATCTTGCTATTACTTGACCTCTCAGTGACCTTCGATACCGTTGACCACGGTATCCTTCTGGGACAACTAAGGGAGTTGGGAGTCTGAGGCACCGTACTACGGTGGTTCTCATCCTATCTCTCTGGTCAGTCACAGTCGGTGTTGGTGGGAGGACAGAGGTCGACCCCTAGGCCCCTTGTTTGCGGGGTGCCTCAGGCTTGGTCCTCTCTTTTCTTCTGTTTAACATCTACATGAAGCTGTTGGCGGAAGTCATCCGACGATTCGGGGTGAGATACCAGCAATATGCTGATGATATACAACTATATATCTCTACTCCGTATCAGTTCAGTGAAGCAGTGGATGTGATGTGCCAGTGCCTGGAGGCGGTAAGGGTTTGGATGGGAGTTAACAGGCTCAGACTTAACCCTGACAAGACCAAGTGACTGTGGATATTGCCTCCTAAAGACTATACTGACTGTCCATCCTTAGTTCTGGGGGTAGAGAAATTGTCCACCTCAGAACAGGTTTGCAATTTGGGATTCCTAGACTCACAGGTAAAATTAGATCACCATCTGACTGCTGTAGCTAGAGGGACATTTACATAGGTTTGCCTATTGCACCAATTGCGACCCTATCTGGATCAGGAGGTGCTCCACACAGTTACTCATGCCCCTATCACCTCACGTTCAGATTACTCTAACACGATCTACATGGGGCTACCCTTGAAAAGTGTTCACAGGCTACAACTGGTCCAGAATGCAGCCGCGCAAGCCATTGTGGATACACCCAGGTGCGCCCACATTACACCAGTTCTCTACGAGCTGCACTGGCTTCCTGTTGGTCTCCGGACACAATTCGAGGTGTTGGTTATCACCTTTAAAACCCTATATGGCTTAGGGCCAGGCTATTTGCGAGATCATCTTCTACCACATGTCTCCCAGCAACCAATAAGATCTCACATAGTTGGTCTCCTCCAGGTTCCGTCAGCTAAACTATGCCAGCTGGTGGGCCCGCAGGGGAGGGCCTTCTCTGTGGCTGCCCCAGCTCTCTGGAACCAGTTACCTCCAGAGTTCTGGACCATCTCCACCCTAATGGCCTTCCGAAAAGCCTTAAAGACCTGGCTTTTCCAGCAGACATAGGGCCGTTGATCCCATCTAGTGATCGAGTGAGATCTGGTCATGAATGGTGGGTGTCTGTATTTTATAATCTTTTAAATGTTTTTAATGTGTTTGTATTGATGGTTGTGGGCTGCCCTGATTCTCAGGAGAGGGGCGACATACAAATAAAATAAATTTGAAACATAAACTTGGATGCAAAACTGCAATCCTCTACAACTTAAAAGTATCATCTTCCTTTCAATTCATGACTGCTCCTTACAATTATGGAAATTGATTTCAGACTAGATTTATTATTCATACTGAAATAAAGCATCTTCTCTCACAGATGAGGCAAATAACATCAGGTTCAGTGGGCATAACAATCCTTTTAGGTTAGTTTATAAAACTAAATTGTAATTCTTTCTGGAATCATTATTTTGCATGTACGTCTTTCTTTCACCATGTTAGGGGATGGCACAGCTTTTCCTGGCAGCGATCTTATAAGATGGTGTGCTGAGTCTTACAATTTCAAATACTAGTCACCATTAGGAATCCATAATCCAGAACCCAGGAGATTTGGGCTGTTTTCACTGCCAGCTATTGGAATGTGAGATTGCTCAGTACATAAAGAAATTTTCTTCCCTAAAAATAGTGGTGGGAAATATTTTCTGAGCACACCTGGAGCTGATTGCTGACATACATCCACACCTTACTTAGTCTACTTATAGTGTGAAGGTTTAAATCATTTGTACCCCATTTATTCTGTTTTAAAAATAAGCCATTCATGATTTCAAGGAGAACTAGTGCTGTAACTCAGAAAAAAGGCACATAGTGGAAAGCAGACCGCTGTCCTTCCTTATAGTATGGAGTGAAATGAAGAAGATACAATAAATACTATTATTTATATGTTGATGATATCTAGTGAATAGAATGTTTATAAAGTGAAGAATGCTGGAGTGCAATACGAAGGTCATCTCATTTCTCTTATCAAAGGTTTTCCACTGTAAAGACTGGCTGTGATTTGCAATATTTCTTTTATCTTTCTTAGGTGGCATAATAAATAAACATATAATCTATAACCTTGCTTTGTTCAGGGCTTTCTGCAGGAGTCTGATAATCAATGCAATTTGTGTATGCCAATAAATTATATTATGCGGCATCTATCTCCAATCATTTTGGTTTTTACTGTAAGTGGTCATTTCCCTCACAATGGTCTATGGTATAAAACCTGAAACTAACAATATTATTTGATCCCCACTTAGAAAATTAAATCATAATGCCTTTTATTTTCCAGGATTCTATTTTTGAGATTTAGTGTGCCTTTGAGTCAATGTTGAATTTAGTGACAACCTGCGATTTTCTTGGCAAGATTTTCAGGAGTGGCTTACTCTTGCTTTTCTCCTGAGAGAAAGTTACTGGTCCAAGATCACCCAGAGGACTTCAAGCTTCAGGCAAGACCAGAATGCCCAGTCTCCTGACTTTTAGCATAATGGTTTAACCATTACATAAAACAGGCACCTTTGTTGAAACTTGTAGATATCAAAATCATAACCTAAAATTTCATACTAGTTGCCCTATTTATTTCCATCCTTTCCTCCAGGAGCTCTAAGTAGCATCCATTGTGCTCCTGTAATACAAATGCACTTTGAAGAGAGCTATATAGAAATTTGAAATATCAACTCTGAGTCATCCTGTGTAACGATACTTTAAATTGGTGACATCAATACATATTGTGTTTATTTATTATTAAAGAATGAGTAAAGTAATACATTTAGCTTAGATGTGTTAATATGTGCTTTGACTATAATAAATTCTTACTTTTTTGCTCCCTTAACTGAAGGATGTTCTTTGTCATGGGAAAATTAAGTGCCATTACAGGACGGATGAGTAAGAATTTCATCAGATTGGATTTTAACGTAAATTCATATAATTTGCATTGACTGAATCAATGCACAAACCAAATATAGTCATATTTTCTAAATCAAACTTTTTTCTCAATTTTGTGATGTCTTTTTTTGTTCAAAATTGCTATATAGTGTGAAAATGAAAGCGTGAACATGAACAAAATATATTTGAGAAAGAAGCACACAAAAACAATAATATTGCAGAAAATTGCTTGTAAAGATAGGACTATCAGGAAAGCTGCAATAGATGTATACAGTAAGATGAACTTTTATATTGACTTTTTAAAATTAGAAACTCAAGCTGAATTTAAAACATTTTCCCCTTTCTGATTTTTGAACCCATGTATTGTTGCCATTCCCCCATTATTTTCTTGTTATGATAACTCACATATATATATTTTTGTAACACTAGCATGAAAGGCTAAAAAAGAAGTTTATGTCAGTGCTAAAAGAAATACATCGATGATGGTCTGAGTTATAAAGGCATTAATATAATCATGTGTCATCTTGGTTTTCTTTGAAGAAAGTTTCACTGAAAGAATAGTGATGTATTTATATTCCATTTGGACTACACTGTTAAAATATTAAAATAACAGTTCCATATTTCTTATTGCTCTGATCTAGTGCATTACTAAGGGCAAGCAGAAAATACAAATAAATTCATTGCTGTAAATCAGTTCTGTTTAGGTGAGATTTTATTATAGAATAGAATAGAATAGAATATTCTTTATTGGACATAAGCTGGTGCATAAGCTCTCAGTGTACATACAAACAAAATGATAAATCATAAATCATAAGATACAATCATAAACCATAAGATAGAAACAACAAAGTGATAATTCATAAGATACCAACAGGAGAATATAATAGGAAAGATGAGAAGAATAATAGCAATACAGCCCTACTACATGGGTAAAAATCCTTAGAATTAAGACAATACTGTGGGAATTAGGTGTTCAGCAGAATGAGGGCGCAAAGGAAAATATTGTGTTTGTCTCTAGTTTTGACATGCAATGCCCTATAGTGGCATCCTGAGTGGAGGAATTGAAACAGTTTATGTCCAGGATGTGAGGGGTCTGTAGATATTTTCTCAGCCCTCTTTCTGACTCATACAGTATGCAGGTCCTCAGTGGATGGTAGGCTGTTTTTTCTGAACAATATTTCTGAAATGAAATGTTGGCCACGTTCCTGCCCAGGCTGCCCAGTTTCATTTTAAAGAAATTAAATGATACACCATGCTCCTCATGCTAATATCTAATTATAGTTAAATGTTCATTAAGTTAGCTAACTAACATGACAAACTTTCATTAAATTCCTGTTAATCAAAATTATATGATGAGACAAGAGACCCCTTTATAAATATCTTTAAGTTATCATTGTTACATTGGTCAGGAGTATTCATGACAGAAAAGCAATAATACAGTAACTGAATTCCTGCGTAGAGTTCAAGATCACAACTACTTTATTTAACAACTATTATTCATTTGCTCAAGTCTCAGAAAAATATTTTCTGCAAGATTCCTTATTATAAAAATAGCATTACTTCTGTGGTTCTGTTTCAACTACCCAGTTTGTTCAAACCTGTCTTTATCATTGTTGGAAGTTTTAGAAGCATAGAAAAATTGATTCCTATAATCTATATAAATGTTGATCTGAAGGGAGACATCTGATGCTATGTTGCAAACTGAAGTTCCCAATACATTCCACCCCACAAGCAAAAGGTGATTGGGACCACTTAGTATCAGAGAGGAAACACAAACCTTCAGGGAATGAAAAGGGATCAATCTAGAAGAAAGGACACTATTTTACATATATCTTGTATTTTCCTTCTATCTGTCAGCAGCAAATGGAGCAAAAACCATCTAGTGCTGGTTTAATCAGAGTCACTAAGGTGTCATATCAGATACGGAAAAACTCCCAAGCATAATACAGGAAAGATGGCAATTAAGTCCTAACACACAGAGAGATCAACATGTCATCCCAAGGGCTCTGCTGTTTACAAAAAGATCCCAGGGAACTTTCCCAAGACATATCCGGGTCTGTCTTTCATCTGTCAGAAATATGACCAGTCTCAATAAAACAGGCACATCCTCAGCAGTGATTTAATCAGATAACGAAGTTCTTAAATGTGTCAAAGTTCCCAAGCATGATTCAGGTCCAAAGGAAGGAAGCTTCCTGTTCATAAAAGATCAAACACATCAGATGTGGGAATCTGCCAAACTGAAAATGCATCATCTTTTACTGTAAAATTAATTACTTGTGATGCTGGAAAAACTGTATAAAGTTTGTGTTCCCCTACCATTCAACACACTTGTGTCCGGAGTCCTTGCGGGCTCTGTAATAAACAACTTTTCCTTTCTGATGGCCTGCAGCATTCTTTTTCATTGATGTCTATGGGATCCAGGTGGAAAAAGAACCCATTTCAGAAAAGAAGCTTAAAAGCATATTTTCGTTACATCTAATCTATGGAATTTTTTTGTTTATAAAGGGTGTTCTTCCTGTTTCCTCTTGGATCTTCATTATTCAGTATAATTGGAATCTGAATGAGTGTTGCAAAGATTTGCAGATCTGAAGGTAAATTCTTTTGATCTCAGTTATTTGTAAATAGGAAGTACTGTGTGTAATTACCGTGCATTTTTCTATGTGAGAATCAAGTCATATTGGCCTGACTCAGTGATCCATGAATTTGGAATAATAGCAATAGAAAAAATTATTGGAGGAGGCAAATTGCATTGCATGAAGTCAATGGATAGATGGATACTGTTTTCTGATTATTTTTGATATTGCTTTTTGGAGAGGTATGAAATAAATATTCATATTTATTAACTGCATAACATTTATGATATTTGGAAATGTTTTCATGTCATTTTTATAGACAATAATAATCTCTATGTTTTTACAGCATTGGAAGAGAAAAAAATGAAAAATATAAAAAAGCAGATTTAAAAGAAAAGTAGTTATTGGTTGTCAGTTGCCTATAGTATATTGCATAATGTTATTGACATTGAAACAAGCAGGCAGATGAATTTTGATTTAAAAGTTAAATTTTGGGGGTTTATTCTCCTTCAAATGCCCAGGTTAATCAGATTCAGAACTGTTCAGGGATCACCCTTTCATGCTTTCAGTTCTGATAACTGAATAAAACACCTAGTAATTTCAGCCTAATCTACATACAGATAGAAAACTACAGACTCTTCCTGGCAAGCAGTCTATTTTCATTGTAAAGAGCTGTATAAAGTACTTGGTTATCTTATGCAGATGTTTTAAAGATTAATTTTAAAATAGTCTTTGGGATCATATAATCAAAAGGTGAGGTAGGAATAAACGAAATAAATATTCCTGTCTATATATTTCTTTGTTTCCGTAATGGATGGTTGGAAAAGCAAAGCTTCAAAAAGTATCTGCACAACACTTATGGATATATTAACATGGGTTTCAAGATGTTGTATATAAAAATAAACAATGCCTTTTGTTAACAGAAGAATACCAGTCAATTTTCTCATAAAAGGAACCTGCTTTATGCTTGCCGGAACACTTACATTCTATTCTAAGAGGATAACTCTGAAACTATCTTGGTATATATTCTTCACTTACCAGCTTTCAGCTGAAAAACATCAAAAAGCACAATATAATCAGGTGTGTGTTTGTGTATACACACACGCACGCATATAGCACATGTATATTTTCATAGCACAGTACAATAGGCACAAATACATATATAGCAATAACAAAAGCACTTAGACTTATATACTGACCCATGGTGCTTTACAGCACTCTCTGGGCTGTTTACAATGTCAGTATATTGTCCCCCAACAATTTGAGTCCTCATTTTACCGACCTTGGAAGAATGGAAGACTGAGTCAACCTTGAGCCCCATCAGGATTAAATTCCTCTCAGTGGGCAGAGTTTGCCTGTAGTACTGCATTCTAACCATTGCACTACCAGAATGAATGTATATACATACTAGCTATTTGTACCCGTGCTCTGCTATGGGTTTGGTATAATTAGCAGCAGATGTCCTGTGGAGGAGGATAGGCCTCAGAAAGGACAGGCTTCCAAAAGTACGTTGCAGGACTTGTTCGTCCTTCCCCACACACATACCCGGAGCCCCGCAGGTGGCCAGAAATCGATCCGCGGGGCTCAGGGAGGCTTCTAATCAGACCCGTGGCCCGATCTCCA
>JANHFO010004839.1:86103-96136 GCA_032468095.1 Pareas carinatus | reverse complement strand
GAGAGAGAGAGAGAGAGAGAGAGAGAGAGAGAGAGAGAGAGGACAAGGATCTTCAGAAGCGGTTGCAGCACAGAGGAATGATTGAAAAATACTTTGTTTTATGTTTATTTTTAGAAACGGCCAATATGCTGTCATTTTGTTTTTGAGATAATCTATTCTTTCCATAACAATAAAGAGTTTTTAATAATGCATTATGGTGAACAATGATGGGGAACCAATGAACTTTGGGGTCATTGAATTGTGATCCCAGCAGCTCCAGTATGAATGACTGAGTGAAGGGTACTGGAAATTGCAGTTTTATAACAACAGGATAGCCATATTCCAGTTATAGACAATATCCAGCCAGCATTTTACACAGCAGTTTCTTTTAGAAAGTATTCCTCAAGTTAGAAAATAATTTATCTGCTCAAAATGAGATGTCTAATTGCAATGTAATACTATGCAAAAAGAAAATAAGTATGAAGCTATTTCACCAACATTGCCTTGTGGATCACTACATGGAACAGTATTATAGTAAAAACTATCAGGATGTTTTTATGAGACTCCTGCCTCTTTCTGAGTACAGAAGGGAGTGAATTACTTCCTTTTTGCCCTTCAGCCCCAACCTAGGAGCGTTGCGACTTCCTTTCTTTCTTTGCAAGCTTGTAAAAAAAAATTCTTGCTGTAGTTGAAAACTCTCTCACAGAATTTTGAAGAATTGAAAATTATTTTTAAAGGAAGGAAAAGGAGGAGGAAGAATCATTTTATTTGCCCTTGATTTTAAGTATTCATTTTAACTTCCTTCAGTCTAATATGTTTGCAATTCTTTCAGCAAGCAAGTTTAAAAGAGCTCCAGCAATAACATCTTACTGCAACAGAATAATGAGAAATGCAATGATAGCTAAACTAAAATATTTCATGCTTAAAGATAATGTTGATTAAAAACATAAATATTAAGTTTATTATATTGATGTTGCTAATTTATCAATATTTGCTAGAATCATTAACATAAGTTAAATTAATTTGTCCTTTTTAAGAAATAAGATACTGAAATATGTCTTATAGCACATCCATCACTTAAATATTTTGTAAATACTTTTGTCCTTAATTTTTTATAAGTCCAGGAAAAGTCATATGTGAGAACACCATTGATTATATTGGAACTTGGCTCTATACATTAATTTGATTGTAAACCAAGGAAAATAAACATCTCCTTTCTAGTGCTAGAGATTTCAGCACCACATTTGTCATTGCAATGATGTTTAATTCTGTTTTATTTTTATGTTTAAGGAACTAAAAGAAGCTCAAGAGAATCTCATAAAATTAGCAGAAAGTATGGGTGTGCCAGTAGCAAAGGTAATATAGCCTATTGACTGAATGTGTTTCATTTTATTGCAGAGATAGTCCTCAGTTTATGACCACAAGTGAGATCACAATTTCCATTGTAAGTAATTGTGGCTATAAGTCAAGTTGGACCCAACGTTACAACCATTTTTAGGATGATTGTTAAGCAAATCACCTGATCATTGAGTCATGCGGTTGTTGAGCAAATCCAGTTTCCCCAATGAGTGGGTTTTTTTGCCAGAAATCAGTAAAAGAAAAAGGTCACAAATTATGACCAAGTAATTGCAGGACGCTATTGTTAAGTAGAAGCCAGTCAAGTACTTACCCAAATTGTGATCACATGACTGTGGAAGTGGTCCATTGGTTGTAAGTAGAAGGACAGGTTGTAAGCACTTTTTCTGAGGCCATTACAACTTTAAACAGTCATTAAATAAATGGATGTAAGTCAAGGAACGCTTTCCATATTTAATATTTTATTTTCCTGTTTTTGAATTAGACACATTTTAGCTGCTTACTCATATTTAATGGAAAATAGGAGTGATTTGTCTAAGTTTCTTGAATACACCCATATTAACACAATATTTTGTGCTAAGAACACATGAAGGATCTTACCAAAGGAGACCAAAAGTTCTGTCTAGCCCAGTGCTGTTTCCAGCTGTGGCCAGTCAAACATTTCCACTGATAAGGCATGAAGCTAACAGACTGCCTTTGTTTGCTATTCATAAATCTGATTAAGAACATTAAAATTCATTTAGCTAATAGCTACATTCAAGATTTTAGAAATAATTACAGAAGGATGTGTGTGTATATATTCTCTTACATGGAAGATATACTTTAGATATAAATAATAAAATCCTACCTACATGGATGAGGAAAGCAACAGGAGCAAAGGAGCCACAGGCTTTATAGTTTGTTTAAAAATAACTATAGAAAAAGAAACTGAAAATGGAACATGGAAGCTGTTTGCTGAGGATGGAGCATAATGATTGAAGATTACGTCTCCCAAAACACGCCTGGCTCCTGGTTTGTTTTCAAGTAGCTTCTCAAAACATTATGAGTAAAGTTAGAAGTTTAGATTATATGGCTTAGCCTCCAAAACTCCAGCAAGAATTCCATAAAACATTTTGTGCAATGACCATTAAGTTTACTGAAAGAAAAATTTCAGTAAACTTAAAAAAACAAAATATTTGCACCCAATCGCTTTATTGCAAAACCTTGTTGGTTATGGTTCTTTAATATTTTTTCATGCAGTGTGTTCTAATATATGAATGAGTCAGCAGGTGCTTTAAATAATAAATAATTGTTTTTTGTATTCCTTCCTAAAGATATTTTTAATATGGAGCTGATAAAACTGTGTTTGACTAAAGGCTACTGTTATCCTACATCTTTCTCAAACTTCAAATAATGGCACACAGCAAGCAAGCGCTCAGTTAATGTCTAAATCCATGTATAACTCACCTGCTCCTTTGATGCTGCATGGGCTGCAAGAGGAATTTGCTTTCCTTTATTAATCAAACCTATATTTGTAAAAGTGTGACATGTAGTGGGAAAGTCACACATGCTGAGATTAGCTGGACTGGAAAACAGTCCGCAAAGGAAGAAAAGAAATATGATCAGTTAATTATAATGTGGTAAATAGTTTTGAAATATCTGTGATTTGTTTTCAGATAAAAAGTAACATGTTATCAAGATGTTTGTGTTTGCTACATTTAAGAGGGTAACCCAGTAACTAATATATCAGGGTCATTATTCCGTTAAACATGCGTTCCTGGTAAATCATTTTGTAGCATCAGCTAAGAGTTACAACTCTATCCTCCAATCTAAGAGAAAGAACCCTTTGCTTTGAGTTTTATGTGGTTTAAAGTAATTATGAATAGACTTTTTGGACTTAAGCATGGGAGGGAATTGCCCTGAGCTGGGACTGAAAGACTTATTTTGAATTTGGAAAATTATTATTATTAATGCAGCAAACCTAAAAAGAATCAGATAGTCAAATGAATTTCTTTCTGTATGAAAATCATTTTTCTTTCAAAGACATGCATTTTAAAGGCAGGAATAATACTTTCTTCCAGTCCACCCTTCTCATTTACTTCATTTTAATTCATCGTACAACAGTCCTGTATTTATATATTTGAAAGTCAGCTTTTCAAAGATCATTTTGAAACCCAGGAAATGACCATAGGATTCCAGTCTTATCATAGAAAAATACAGTTAAAAAAATCAAAGAAAATAAGGAGCTGTGGGCAGAGATGAAGAGAATAATGATTCACCTTATCTGACAAATGCAAAGCTGAAGAGTCTGAACCCAGGGTTTTCTGAGTCACCACTGTTACAGGAAGACAAACATTCATATTAGGAAACAAAGCATTAATTGATGAGGTGAAGTAAGAGATCCTACCTCTTATGACTCAAGGAGTAAGAAGCAGCTGTGGCTAGGAGGGCCTTTGCACAGTTTTGTCTGGTGTGCCCATCCTGGACTGGGAAGCCTTGTTCACAATCATGCATACTTTGGTCACTTTTCATTTGGATTACTGCAATGCACTATGCATGGGACTTCCTTAGAGGATCACCTAGAAGCTACAGAATATAGCAGTGTGCATAGTGGTGGGTGCCCCTAGGTTTGCCCATGTAAAACCTCCGTTGTATGAGCCACGCTGGCTCCCAGTTTCCTTACAGGTGTAATTCAATGGGCTGATTATTACTTTTAAAACCTTATATGGTACTGGGTCAGTTATATGAGGTACTGCTTCACCTTCTGGGGGGGATTTTTTAAATTCATTTTTAAGAAAAGAAAAAGAAAAAACCCAGCATGATTAAATGTTTCAATCGACATCAGCCTACTGGACATAAATTTCAAATATCTTCCCTCAGTACTTATCAATTTTGCTAGTATAATTTCACACCTACACCTTCCAGCTCTTATCTAACCATCTATGTAACTTTTAAATCCATTTTAAACCTCCTAATCCTTTTGAATAATTTCATATTATATAAATCATTCTATATAAATCACTACAGAATAACATACTTTCATATCTCCTGATCTTTTCATCTCTTATCTCATCCTCCCTTTTATGTTTATCTTTCGACATTTAGATCCATTTGAACCTCCTGGGCCTTTTAGATAGTTTCACATTTTATAAAACATCTTATATAAATCCCTAGACAATAACAAACTTGTCAATTTTCTATCATTACAAAATAACAAACTTACCAATTTTTCATATCTCCTGTTCTCTTAATCTCTTATCTAATCCTCCATTTTTTGTTTATCTTTCAACATTTAAATCCATTTTAGGCCTAAATAGTTTCACATTTTTATAAAACATCCTATGTACTGTAAATCATTATACAATAACCAACTCCAATTGTAAACATCCTGAACCCTTTAAATCGTCCAATTTTTGTTTATCTTTCAACATTTAGATCCGTTTTAGGCATCCTGAGCCATTTAAATAATTTCACATTATAAAATATCCTATATAAATCACTACACAATAACAATTTTCCATTTATTTCAAAATCCTTTATTTTTACATCCTTATAAGATCTATTTTTCATATAGGATATACTATTTTTTCTTTGTCGTCAAAGTTAAAATCAATTTTGAATGTCCTAAACCATTTACATAATATTATAGAGCATCCTCAAAATTCTCAATTTTCATATCCTTACCATAACAGTTTTTCAAATTATATCAATGGTCACTTAGGTTGATATGCTGATTTACCAGTAAGGTTCTAGAATTTAAATTCTAGTCATTTACGATATTCTTATCTGTCCAAATATTTTCCATATCTCCCACATTTGAGTTTCCTTTTCATCAAGTGTTGTATCTGCATATCTCTATCGTTTCAGCCTTTCCCCTCTTATCTTCCTAGAAGATTTCAGAAGTACTTCTGTTGAAATATTGTATCTCCTTAAATATGTTTTATATACTCCCTCTGTTTCATTATTCATTTGTCCAACTATTCTGTTCTTTACTTTGACCAGCGTAGTAGCAACCTTCTTTTTATTTTATTTTATTTTATTTTATTTTATACTCTTATACATCCTTCTCCCCAAAGGGACCCAGGGCGGTGTACAGCCATTTAAAAATAGTACAAACAATGTTTTAAGAATAATTTAAAAATACAATTAATGTGGTTGAGAATTTAAAAACCAGAATATAAAACCAATTTATAGCTGGATCTAAAATTTAAAATAGCATTTTACAAGCGGAAAAGAGGGTGTGATTAGGCCAAACCGGCCTGTGTGAAAAGATATATTTTTATGGCATGGTGGAAAGCACAGAGGTCTGAGATAATGTGAATCTCTGGAGGAAGTTCATTCCAGAGGGTAGGAGCTACCACAGAGAAGGCTCTCCCCCTGGGGGTCGCCAGCCAACATTGTCTGGCCAACGGCACCCTGAGGAGGCCCTCTTTGTGGTAGCGAACAAGTCGGTGGGAGGTATTCACTGGCAGAATGTGGTCCTGTAGGTAACTGGGTCCTAAGCCATGGAGCACTTTAAAGGTCATAACTAGCACCTTGAAGTGCACCCGGAAGCCCACTGGCAACCAGTGAAGCTCGCTCAGGGTGAGGCCACATGGGCCCTATCACTGGCCCCCATAACCCCCCGTGTGGCTGCATTCTGTACCAGTTGGCGCTTCCGGATGCGACTCAAGGGGAGTCCCATGTAGAGAGCATTACAGTAGTCCAGGCGGGCCGTGATGAGTGCCTGAGTGACCGTCCGCATGGCATCACAATCTAGAAATGGGCGCAATTGGTGTACCAGGTGAACCTGGTAAAAAGCCCCCCTGGTGATGGCTGCCACATGATCTGCTAAGGACAACCGTGCATGCAGGAGGACACCCAAGTTGTGGACCCTTTCCGTGGGGGCCAGGGTCTCGCCCCCAATAGCCAGCAATAGAGTAAGCTGGCTATATTGGGACGCCGGCAGCCACAGTCACTCGGTCTTGGAGGGATTGAGCTTGAGTCTGTTTCTCCCCATCCAGATCCACACGGCCTCCAGGTACTGGGACATCACCTTGATGGCATCGTTGGGGTGGTCTGGGGTGGAGATGTACAGCTGAGTATCATCAGCGTATTGATGGTACTCAACCCCAAAGCCACGGATGACCTCACCCAGCGGCTTCATATAAATGTTGAACAGGAGAGGCGAGAGGATCAACCCCTGCAGTACCCCACAAGTGAGGCACCACCGTGTCGACCTCTGCCCCTCTGTCAACATTGTCTGCGACCAGTCAGAGAGGTAGGAGGAAAACCACCGAAAAATGGTGCCTCCCACTCCCAACCCCGCCAACTGGCGCAGCATGATACCATGGTCGATGGTATCAAAAGCCGCTGAGAGGTCTAATAGGACCAGAATAGAGGAACTACCCCTATCCCGAGCCCTCCAGAGATCATCCACCAATGTGACCAATGCCGTCTCCGTGCTGTACCCGGACTGGAGCGAATTTAGATAGACAGTTTTACCCAGATGCCAGGGGAACTGTCGAGCAACCACACTCTCTACAACCTTCGCCACAAAAGGAAGGTTGGAGACAGGACGGTAATTATTTAAAACAGCTGGGTCCAGTGAAGGCTTCTTGAGAAGGGGCTGCACTACCACCTCCTTCAAGGTGGTCAGAACAACACCCTCCACCAAGGAAGCATTCACAATGGTCTGGAGCCAGTCTCCTGTCACTTCCCTTCCACTTTAACTCTTCTTGCCTTTCACCAACCAATTTTTTAAGTTTTGAGTGGTAGTTTAATCTTTCCACTTTGGACAAGATCAGATCTTCAAAAGTTTGCTGCTTTTTTTCTTCTGTTCCCTCCACTTTTATATCTATCTTTTGTCTACCTTATCCTGTTTCTTTTGGATTTTGTATAATCATGTTTCTTCGTTTCTTCACCTTTTGATGATTTTTTAAAAAATCAACATCAATTTCCTCAGCTTGTTGATTCAGCAGCTTCTCAAAGGATTGTTGAAATCTCATTAATATCACTGATTGCTTTTCTCCATTTGTCCTGTCATTATTTCTTATGTAGGGAATCTTCTTAGCACTTTGCTCACTTTGCAACAAAGTTCCATAGTTTCATTTCATTGTAAATCTAAATATTTACTTTCTTGTTTCAAAAAAATAGTTCACAGCTTTTCTTTCAAATTCAGGCTTTCCACTTTCAGCTCTGGGTGTTACTCTCACTTTTAACTAGACATCCATAAGGATCTTTAAAAAAAACCTTTCCAGTATGAGATATGGAAACATAACCTTCTTTTAAACTTTAATATTAGTTAATATTATTTTCTTCTTTCTAGAGTCTTTATTTCAGTTCAAAATATGTTTTGTAGTTAATAAGCCTTTCTGTATTCAATCGCCATTTTTTTCTCTTTCTGGGTAATTATTTCTTTTTAAATATTCTATTTAATCAAGTAAATTTTGCAGTAGGAATTTTAGAACTCACCCAGGTAGCTGTTTGTCAATTTCATGCCTCTTTTCCTGTTTGGCTTTCAAACCGCTTCATTTTTGCTTCATGGCTCATCAGTGATTGAATGCTGTGCATGGCAGCCAGCTTCGTAGATCTTCCAAGGGGTTCCTTCTTGGTACTCAGGGTGGTCGCCACCTTCCCTGAGCTGCAGAACATCCCCTCTTCTTTGTTGTCTCTCCAGGGCAGGTTAGGTTTGGAATCATCCCGGTCTACGAGCTGTCAAGCAGTTTGGCTTTGGTGCTCTCCGAGTCTCCTGCCTCCTCGCTGCATGATCCAGCAGAAGTCCTACTGCTTCTCCTTAAAATCACCTATCCTACAAGGTCAGATAGGATGGCCATGCTCCTAATTCCTTGTCTTAAACATTGTCATTTTATGGGATCTGGGGAGTGTATCTTTTCTATGGCACTCCTTAATCCTCCCCCCATCTTTCCCTCACAGCCTTCTGAAAACTACTTAAGGTCTGTCTTTTTCCCCCTCAAATGCTGAGATAGGGTGAATTTGATGGACTGCATGTGAAAGTGTACTTGGTGCCAGGATATAAGGTTGGTGGTTTAATGGATATATTTGGGAGTCATCCAGAGTTTTATATAAAATGAGCAGCTAGATAAATGCTTTAAACAAACAAATAAATAACATGTTTTCTTCTTTATTAAAACAATAATTCCAAAACCCACTGCCCCATCACAGTCCACATAACAAGCTTATATTCCTAATTCATTTAATATGTCTAATCAAACATTGCTTAGACTCCCAGATCTGGGCTGCAAAAATCCAAACAGCTAATAAATGGTACCAAAAATATACTGAAAACTAACTTGTTGCTGTCTTCTATTAGCTGTCCTGATTTTTCCAATGCAGCTTTTTATGTGACAAGGTTAGTAAACAGAATTATCTGGTTGCATTGGGCTGTTATCCAGAGGCATACTGGAAACTGTACAATGAAGTTCATGAAGCAACATAAGAGAAAATATAATATAATTGTGGTTAAACACACGTATGCTTTGTTCAATATTTGTCTTCTAACACAGATTTAGTGAAGTAGCTTGAATTATGGGTAGATACAGTGGTGGGCACCTGTCAGGATTTCAAAAGGTTCCTTACACCTTATATTTGTATATATCTGAGCAATATTTGCAGAAGAAAAAATATTTTGTATTAAAAAATAAAAAATAAAGTATGTTTCATATATTTTAATCAGCACAAGTTCTTGAGTTACCTAATGTGTGCATATGTATAACTACAGTTGCAAAATACATTTATTTAGCTGTCAAACAGTGTAGTTCAACCAGAAAACACTAGTGAACGCAAGGGAAAATATTTCACTAATTGATTTATTATGTGCAATCAAATGTGTATTGACTCTGAATGATATCTACAGATAGACCTATTTTGAGGATGATTTGGCATTGTAATCAAATCCATCCATCTCAATGCTGGTCTCTTTCTTACCATATTTCCCAGCTTTATTTGTTTGTTTGTATGTATCCCACCTTTATTATTTTTATAAATAACTCCAACACATCTTCCTCCTTCTATTTTCCCCACACCAACAACCCTGTGAGGTGAGTTGGGCTGAGAGAGAGTGACTGCCCAAGTTTACCCAACTTGCTTTCATGACTAAAACAAGACCTGAATTCATGGTTTCCTGCTTTTCTAGCCTGATGCCTTAACCATTAGATCGGTGGTTGCCAACCTGTGGGCCAGGAAAAAAATGTGGTGGTCTGCAGGAAAATCTGGAGATTATTTAAATTCTTTTGTATAGTTGTATGGCTCCTGTGTGTGTGTGTTTGAGATTCTCTGTCTCTCATTTTCTCTCCTCTCCTCTGTGTCTCTGTCTCTCTGTGTCATTCTGTGTGTGTGTGTGTGTGCGTGCGTGTGTCATTCTCTCTCCCTCATTCTCTCTCTCTCTCTCTCTCAAGCAGGAACAAATACCACACTAAAATGTGTAATATTTAAAGAAACATCAATTATTTTGTAATAATTAAACTAACTTTAATAATTTACTACATTTAAAGATTTTGTTATAATTAAATAAGCTTTAATAATTTTGCTACAATTAAACAACTTTTAAAGATTTTGTTATTAAATAAGCTTTAATAATTTTGCTACAATCAAACAACTTTTAAAGGTTTTATTATGATTAAATAAGCATTTATGATTTTGATATAATTAAATAAGCTTTCTTAATTTTGTTATATTAAATAGGTGCCTTTTATATTAATAAAATGGAAGTTCTCTGATC
>JANHFO010004839.1:68850-86003 GCA_032468095.1 Pareas carinatus | reverse complement strand
GTGCGATGAACCATAATAATAATAATAATAAACATATTATATAAAAATGTGAAAGTAACAAAAATTGTCAATAGTAATAGAAGAAAGACAAAGTTAAAGTTCTAAAATCCTCTGTTAACAAGCTGTTATTTTATTTATTTATATTTATTTATTTATTTATTATTTTATAATTTGATTTATATACTGCCCTATTCCCGAAGGACTCAGGGCAACTCGCAGAAAATCCACCATGTTTTCAATTCCAAATCATCTTAAATATTAACCTTAATTGGTCCTGAATCAAATATCCAAATCTGTTTGTTTACCTTTTTTCTTATCAATTGCTGATTAATTAAATACATTAGGTCCAATCTCTAAAACCAAACTATCTTCTCCCAAAATTCCAGATAAGATCATTCCTCAATTAAATGTATTAAATCCAATTCCCACTCTCCATCTTAAAGAAAAAAAATTTGCCACTTATCAACCCAGAGAATTCTTTACTATTATATAAAAGTACAGTGTTAAGCTTCTTGGAGGTATATGAAGTCGGTTCTGTAATTTTTGTTTGGTGACCAGGCTTTATAATTTTTGAGTCTATATTTCTTTTTGGACAGTATGGCTGGGGAATCACATTTCTTCTTGTTGCTGTTTTCCACCATCTGTGTTGTTTCCATTGTATTTCTTAGCAGCAAATCTGCTGTTTTAAAAACAAATTATTCTTGTTGGCGTAAAAGATATAATGTCTGTTTTTTATAATATTTTGCACAAATGTTAAAAGTTCATCAGAACTTTTTTTAAAAGAACCAACTAAGGATTGCATCTTGTTAGCCAGAGTTTGTTTCTCCCCTCTGATATCAGCCATACTTCTCTCTATAATCTGATCTGTTGACTCAAAGCAGCGTGAGAGCAAGGAGGCAGCAAAAAAGCCATTTGATTCAAAATGTTTTTGCAAGTTAATAAAGTATAAATCCAAAGTCATATGTTTGTTTCCATACGGAAGACAGAACTTAATGAAAACAGTCAAAGAAATCAAAGAAAAACAGAAAGAAAAACAAAAAACATCCAACAGGGGTCGAAATAAATCAGCATTCAACCAATCAATTAACCTTTAGAGATAAAAAGCAAAAGTTCAAAAAGTGAAAGTTAAAAGGCCCAGATTGCTTATGAAAATGACTGTTGGTCCGGAAAGGATGTAACAGGCCCTGACTCTTTAGCCACTCCCACACAAAGAGTTGCAATCTTCAAGATTCCCTCTCCTAGGTGGATCCACAGCTGTCCAAGAGTCATCTTGGGTCCTTCCTAAATGCTCCCGGCAAATCCGGAGGGCAAAACTGCCAAAAACCAGCTTTGATAGTGTTAGACAGAGAAGAAAGACTCTCACTCTACAGCAGCCATTGAGAAAGGAACTTCTTCTCATTAAGCTTTCTAATCAATGGAGGCTAACTGTTCAGGGGAGACCGACTGAGCCAGGAAGAGGAGTCAAGTGGGGAATTAATCTAAAATCTTTACATAGGCATAACAGGGCAAAATCCAATCCCTTTTAATTCCATTGAATCTTAACTGGTCTGGCCTAGACGCAAACCCACAGTCTGGGAAGATTCCTGTGAAGTAAGCATGAGCAATAAAGTAACTAATTGAACTCTTCACGTGGATCTGGTTATTCAGGTCTGGCACTAACATATTTTTGTGTGCACAAAAATGAACTCTGCCCATTATTACGAACAACAACAAAAAATATAGACAACAATCACAATATAATACAGGCAATCCTTGATTTATGATCACAACTGAAATTGTTGTTGCTAAGCAATGCAGTTGTTAAGTGAGTCATCATGTGACTAGACCCAATTTTATAACTAGTTTTACTATAACCATTACATCAATCACATGGTTAGTAAGTGAATCCAACTTCTCTCATTCATTTTGTAATAAGCTGACTGGGAAATTCACAGGGAAACCCAGAAGACCACAACTGATCATGAAGACCTGCTGGTTGCCAAGCACTCAAATTGTAATCACATGACCACCAGGGTGATGTGATTGTCATAACTATTTCAATGCAATTTCCAGTGCCGACATAACTCTGAACCATCATTGAATGAATAGTCACAAGTTGAGGATGAGGACTACCTGTTGTTGTGGTGGTAGTAATAGTAGCAGCAGCAGGAGGAGGAGGACTAGCAATAATAAAAATAATTTATTAAATTTTTGTGCTGCCCAACTCTCAGTAACTCTGGCAGTTTACAATTGCCCAAGCATTAAAAAAAAAAGAATAATAGAAAAAATGCAAAAATTGCACAAGGAAAAGAACAATGGCAAAGAAAATATGCCCTGAAAAAGGGACTGTTGTTATTGCTGCCACCTATTTACAGCTTTTGTGGCAGTTTGTTACCACTTTGCTGTCTGCCTTTCGTTGGGAGGGTTGGGGTGAATAAACTTTTCAGCAGCTCCTTATCATTTTTATTGGCTAAGAATGCCTCTTAGATGTGCCTAGGATACATAAGCATTTTTATATTTCAGCTTATTCTAGAGGTTATGACCTCATTTGACCACATTTCACTTTCTGTTTTTTATATATTTTTAAAGTATTAAATGACTTTGATTGGCATCAGACAAGATATCTGCAAATATACTGAGATTCAAAGATACCGGCATAGAGATCTAGAGTAATTTCTATCTTTAGCCAAACTTTGGTCTTAAAAATTCAACTTTAGGATCTGTAGAAGACCATTGCTATGATCTAAAGTTAATAATGTGATTGAAAATAATACACAACAGCAACAAAATTCTATTGACATATTTAATAGTTTAGGCCAGAAACAAGTAACTTTTCCCCCTCTAAAGAGCCATATTTATTACTATTTGTTGATTTGTTTTCGAAAGCCAGCAGTGGGCATCCTGGATATAAGCCCCATCTCATCTCATCACAAATGCATTTCATCTGCCATAGGAAGAGATCATAGGCACTTAACATCTCAGATTTGTGCTGTGGGGTGAAGATTAAAAATAGTTTTTTTCCCATTGTGTTTCTCCCTCTGCACTAGTTTCCTTATCTTACTTCCTTTTTCATCCTACCTGTGCGTTAGCAATTTATTGTTGTTTTTAAATCTGCTTTTATTACTTTGACAATGCTGTGAATGAATGAGGCAGCTTCATTGCCTTATAAATGACTGCCGTTCGGACTTTCATAGCTTGTTGTTATTGTGTTTTATTCATTTCTAATATTTATACCCCTAAACCTTAAGAAGTAGGAATCTGAAAGAAGACCTCTGAAACAGACCACCAAGGGATGGACAAAAGTGAGCAGGTGAGTTTCCCTTGGGAGGATATTTGAAGTGCTAAACACAAGATCCACCCCCACACAGACAACTAGCCATACTTTGGATTGAGATTTCTATCAGGGCTTAATGCTTGAGAGCTCTCTTACAAAAACCTTCATGTATTAAACGGAAGGATTATTATTTTTATTTTATAGAAAGCCTCAGTCCAGGAAGAAAAAGTTAAAAAGGGCCCAAAAAAGAAAGTGAAAGCTGTCAAAGAGACAGCCAGTAAAGAGGCAGCTTCTCCACCAGCAACCACCCAAGACACAACCACCAAAGAAGCAGCCACCAAAGGAGATGGGACAGGTGAAACTTTGGATGAGGTATTGAGCTGTTTTTCTAAGCTAAGACAACCCTATTCCCCAAATCACATCTTCATCCGGAACTGCAGCATTGTCCTCATCATAACTTTTCTCAATGACCTTTGTAACAGAGGAGCAAAATGAACAGGGAGCAAGGAATTTACTGTTTTTCTTGAGTTTATCCTGACAAGTGGCACTTTCCACACTACTTTCCACTAGCATTCCTCACTAAGTTAAAGGCATTGGGCAAGCTTGCATTTTATGCGACTTTCATTGAAGCTGAAATGGTCTTTGGAAAGTCTAAGACAAGAAACCGAAATATAATCTGATTACCATTTTTCTGGAATTACTATTTTGGGCTTACCTAGTTTTGTTAACCTAGTTTTATTTTAAAAAATGAAGATAGTTACTGATATGTTATGCAACTGAGTTTATTTTTTGTTTTGCTTTTCTGCATTTCCTTTAAGACTTAATAAAAATATTGGCTTGGAATTGTATACCCCCCACCTCTAGAGGGAGTAAAATTGAGAAAGCCACTCTAGAGTAGATATATCTTTTCTCTAGACAAAAAACTAAAAGTGGGATTAGGCTAAGGTTTATTGGTTTTGTAAAGATGTATTCATATCAGTTTAATAAGCCACGACATGCCTCAGTTTTCAATTAATCATGGTTTCCCATTATGTCAGCTACCAAACTGTTTTTCAGTACTGGAATAAGCCAGAAGTAGAAATTGTTTTACTCAGATACTGGCAAATATAATGTCCTGCTTTGAGGTAACAGGTTAACTGAAGTTTTGTTGGAAAGGAAAGGGCAGAATAACAGTGGAGAACATATTTAACTTGATTATGCTAAGACCTCTTTCTCTCTCTCCAAACCAGGCCAGCAAATGAACAAAAGTTTAAACTCTTTTTAGCTAAAATTCAAAATACTGGCCACTGTACCAGTAGACTATGGCTGGAGCAGCTAATGACCCCTAGACTTCTACAACTCTAATAAGCCCAGTTAGCAAGGCCAGAAATTATGGAGGTTGGAAGCAATGTTATCCACCAGGGAAGCAGGGCCTAATAACAAAAGCAGCTTTCCATCATTGAGATGTAAGTTCCATCTCTTTTGTCAACAACACTACAGACTCTTAGGAGAGGCCCAGAGCTTTTGTAGTTTTGATAAAGGTGGAAAGATCTGGCAGATGCCCTTAGTAATTGCCATCTGTGGGATAGTGGACACCATACTCCTGATCGTCACAAATGGATACCTTTTTCAATAGAATTTGAGCTAATCCGTCTTTACATGACATCTATTTTTTATCTAGAAATAACAATAACAGTTTTAGATTTTTAAACAAGATGTAGGCTTCTGAATAAACCTGCTGTATATGCTATAAGTACATACTGCTTTCCAAGGCTTTTGTGTAACCCATAGTCTTCTCAGCTGCTGCGTATTTTTGGTCAATAATTTTATTCAGTAGTTTTGATGTGGTATATGGTAGGTACACTTTTTATTACAAGTAGTTCTTGACTTGGGATCACAATTAAGCCCAAAATTTCTGTCACTAAGCAAGACCTTTGTTAAATGAATGTTATGACTTTTCTTGCCATAGTTGTTAAGTGAATCACTGCAGTTGTTAAATTAGTAACACGGTTGTTAAGTGAGTCTGACTTCCCCATTGACTTTGCATGTTAGAAGGTCACAAGAGGTGATCCCACATGACCCTGGAACACTGCAACTGTCATAAAGACAAGTCAGTTGCCAAGCATCTGAATTTTGATCACATGACCATGGGAATGCAACAATGGTCATAAGTTTGAAAAACTATCATCAGGCACTTTTTTCAGTGCTGTTGTAACTTCAACAGTCATTAAATGACCAGTTGTAAGTAAGTTGATGACTACCCATGGTGGCCCCAATTCTAAGAGAACGTGACTCTGAAGATACATTTTTATATATGCTAGTAATATATACTGATAATCTTGAATGATTAAATATTTCTCTCTCTCTGCCCAGCTATTATAATTGTGTGTTCAGCATTTCCCATACATCTATATTAATGCATGACTCTTACGTGTTGTTTTGTGTGTGTTGCAAATTATATTTGAAAAGGCACTGGCAGCTGACAAAAAAGCATTATATAATGAATTAAAGAAGCTGAAGAAAGCTGAAGAGCAAGCAAGATTGCAAGCACAGAGGTACGTGCATAAGGATGTGTTGTATGTATAAGACAATCGTGCCATATTTAGAAAGCATATAAATGTTCCTCTTTTCTTTTTTCAGACTTCAAAAGGAATTAAGAGAGTTGAATAAATCTTGGGAATTAAAGTTTGATATTCTAAAGAAAAGGTATTGTGTTACTAATAATATCCATTTGATTGTATTTGCACATCATACTAAGTCTTGCATATTTGTTTTGTTGTATTGTTTTGTTGAACCCATCATTGTGGCCTGTTTCATTCATAATACTAAGCCATAGACTGTGACCTGCAAAGTACAACACTTACATATAATAATGATAAAACCTGTTCTTTGGACAATTTATAGTGTTGGTAAAATGCATATTCAACTAGAATTAGTCCAGAATCCCATAAGCAAACTATATAACCCTGTTTATTCATTATATAAACCACAGTTAGAATCAGTAGGCCAAAAAAAGACTATGATTTCAAAATGCAGTTTATCCTTCATTGAAATACTGAAGAATAAAGCTAAAAGGAATTTGCCAGAGGAGTTTGTTGTATATTGGAATCTTACCAGACTTCCTGGAGCCAGCCTGAGAAGATCCCCAGTCTGTGTGGGCTGGCATGGAAGCAAAGTAATTATCGGTTAAAGCGGATTGGTTGAGGCGCGCTTAGCCGCACTAAGTATAAAAAGACAGCAGCCGGGGTTTGACGGCTGCTGGAGTTAGTTGCTGGTTTTCACTGTTAAACAAATGTTATTTTGATGCACCCTGAAGCCTGCGGTCTCATTTGTCATCTACCCAACACCTGGCGATGTAGGTGGAATTAAATCACTAACGGGGACAAACGGAGACTGGAACACCTAATTCCACAAGCCCAGTGATTGGAATAAACCAGACCACTGCATGGAGCGAAAATGTCATCAATTCAACCACCAACACCGTTCGATACATCCAAAGAACAATGGGATGCGTACCTAATTCAATTTGACTTTTTCATCGATACTCACAATGTGCTTAATTTTTCCCCAAAAAGAAAAAAAGTGAGAGTGTGCAGAATGTGCAGAGCACCATTTCCGTCCACCAACCCCCCAGCTCCACAAGACAACCAGAGAACAACATAGCAGAAGCAAGGGAAGGAGAAACAACCCACTTGGAAGCCAAGGCAGAACATGGGCAGCACGGATACATTTAAGATACAACTTAGCAAGCAGAAGGCAAACTGCAACAAGAAAGTCCAGGTGAACATTCTGATCAACGGCAGTACCTGCAAAATGGAAGTGGATTTCAGCTCCGAAATCACCATGATCTCTTGGGCTCATCTGAAGCAAGGCTGCCCTCCGCTAACCAAAAGCCAGCTTAAACCACAGTCTCTGCAAGTCACAGATTACCAGGGCAACAAGATTCTTGTTCTTGGCAGAGCCACAGTTCAAGTCACTTATAAAGACTTCGACAGAAAATTACAACTGACTGTGGTGGGGGGCCAACTTCCCATGTTATTGGGTTTAGAATAGTTTGAGCCTTTAGGTTTGGAACTAACCAGAGTTTGTGCCATTGGAGGTGATTGGAGCTGGGACCTTATCGAAGATTTCAAAGATGTCTTCAATGATACATTGGGCAAGTACCAGGGCATCCCAATTTCCTTAAATTTAGATCCATTGGTAGCACCAATTAGGCTAAAATCCAGGAGAGTTCCTTTTGTCCTGCGGCCCAAATTAGACGAAGAATTAGATAAACTGATCAGGCAGGGTGTGTTAGTCCCTACTGGTCACTCTAAATGGGAAATCCCTATAGTTACTCCAATAAAAGGAGATGGTTCAGTGAGAATTTGTGCAAATTACAAATGCACACTGAACAAAGCACTCCAACAGAGTGCGTACCCCATGCCAGTTGTGCAGCACTTGTTGCATATCCTAGGGCCAGGAACCCTCTCCGCAAAGTTAGACCTGGCCCAAGCCTACCAGCAGCTGCTGGTAGATGGCACTGCAGCTGAGATCCAGAACAGAGTGACACCCAGAGGGGCCTTTAAATGCACGAGATGGCAATTTGGCATAAGCATTGCACCAGGAATCTTCTAGAGTGTTATAGAAAGGTTACTGTATAAGATTCCTAGTGTAATTACATACTTTAATGATGTTTTCATCACCGCTAGGGACAAAGAGCAACTCTCTCTGAGATTAAGGGCAGTACTTTCTAAATTTAGGGATGCTGGGCTGCGATTAAAAAAGAATAGATGTAAAATTGGGGTGCCTGAGGTGGAATTTCTCAGGTATAAAATTGATGAGAAGGGTATTCATCCTACTTTGGACAAGATAAAAGCCATTCAGAAAGCACCAACACCAAAGAACAAAACTGAACTGCAAGATTTTGGGGATTGCTTAACTTTTATTCATTCTACCTTTCTTAAGCAAAAAGCCACTGTGGCTGAGCCACTACACCGTTTGCTTGCAAAGAATGCTATTTGGACTTGGGGATCTAGGGAGGAGGCTGCTTTTAGGGCAGTTAGGAAACTATTGTCAGCAGACAGCCTATTGATTTGTTATACGGCTACCCTTCCATTGACTTTAACTTGTGACGCCTCCCCCTATGGCATCGGTGTGGTGTTGAATCACAAATTACCATCTGGAAGAGAAGCATCGATTGCATTCTTTCCCCCCACCTTATCATCGCCTGAGCAAAATTACAGCCAGGTTGATAAAGAGGTGCTTGCTATCCTAGTAGGAGTTAAGCGCTTCCACAAATATCTCCATGGCAGGCGTTTTGTGGTTGTGACTGATCACAAACAGTTATTAGGACTGTTAGTGGGGAACTGGCCCACTCCCCCGGCTATCTCCCCCAGATTTCTGAGGTAGACAATGTTCTTTGCTGCCTATAATTACGAATTAATCCACCGTCCAGGGAAAGACTTACGCCATGCTGGCGACTGAGCCGTTGCTCAGCCACCATTGCACAGGGGCCTGAAGTTGAAGAACGCCCGGTTCTCCTTACAGAGACTTGCCAGCCCAGCCTCATGACTCTGAGCCAGGTTGCCTATGCTACGGCTAAGGACATTACTCTAAAGGCAGTTTTAAATTGGGTGCTTAGGGGCTGGCTGGTTTCGCCTGTAGGGGAGGATTTCTGGCCATTTCTCACATGAAAGGGGGAACTCTCCGCTCAGGAAGGTTGCCTGTTATGGGACAAGAGAGTAGTCCTCCCCAAAGCCCTGAATACAAAGATCCTTGCATCCCTTCATGACGGTCATCAAGGGATAGACCGCATGAAATCCCTGGCTAGGGGTTATATGTGATGGCCAAAAATGAATGAGGATATTCAGGCATAGGTAGGAGGTTGCACTCCATGCCAGAGGTCCAGGCCAGTGTTGCCTAAAGCATCCCCCAAGGAATGGGAAAAGCCACCCAAGTCAGGGTCATGGCTCCACGTCGACTTTGCGGGGCCTTTCCATGGGAAAAAATTTCTGGTAGTTTCTTGTGGTGGCTGGAGGTTAAATTAATGCCGTTAACCACCACCGAGGCCATAATTAAAGTGCTTGAAAGCATTTTTGCCACCCACCTATATCTCCTCGTATCGGATAACAGGCCCCAATTCACCTCTGGGACCCTGAAACAATATCGGGGGGAAAGGGGGATCCACCATGCATTGACGGTGCCTCACAACCTGGGAGCAAACTGGATGGCAGAGCTTGTGGTCCGGTCTACCAAAGAGGCCTTGGGAAGGCAAAGACCTGGGCCATGGCAGGACAGACTAAACAAATTCATGTCATGGCAGCATGTAACCCTCCACAAGTCAACAGACCACAGCCCAGCATAAATGCTGATGGGCCGCAAGCTCCTCCACCCGAATTACACGTCCGGTAAAAAAACAATAAAATGAGACAAAACCCAACAATTAAACATAGGGGACAAAGTTTACGCCAGAAACTATACCAGTAAGATAAAATGGGTTCTGGGAATGGTGATTGAGCTAATGGGGCCCAGATCTTATGTGGTCAGCCTAGTCAATGGAACAAAATGGAACAAAATGGTAGCACCACATTGACCAAGTAGGGGAAATAGCAAAGCAAAATGCTTTAAGGGAGAGGGAGAGAACCCAGGACACTAACGCAACTATTCCTCCCCTCTTAGACCACCTGGGGGATGAAGACGAGGACTTGCTTGATGAATGGCTATCCTTCAGTCTTGGGAACAATGATGAGTCTTTGACATGGGGGGAGACCATGCCTGGAGTCTCACAGAAGCCACCGGTAGTGGCTTTGGAGGCTCAGACAGGCACGACCTCCTCCTCCGCACCCCCAGTGCAGAATGAACTATGCAGGCCTATTAGGGGCTGCAAACGTCCCACCTACCTGGATGACTACGTTTGTAGTGAGGCAAAACCATCTAAGGGGTAGGGGTGTTGTATACTGGAATCTTACCAGACTTTCTGGAGCCAGCCTGAGAAGATCCCCAGTCTGTGTGGGCTGATCTGAAACTAAAGTAATTACTGGTTAAAAGCTGATTGGTTGAGGCATGCTTAGCCGCGCCAAGTATAAAAAAACAGCAGCTGGAGTTTGCCGACTAGAGTTAGTTGCTAGATTTCACTGTTAAATAAACTTTATTTCGATGCACCCCGAAGCCTATGGTCTTATATGTCGTCCAGTCAATAGAGTTCATCAGAAGAAAAAAGAAAGAGAAGTAGTCAGTGAAATGATTTACACTGAGAAATTGTGTGCTGAGTGTGAAGTATGCAAAACTCATTTTTTTCATTTCCTGAATAGCTGATAATTACAAGACTATATATTGGGAACTGCTGGTTTTTTACCTGGATGACTCTCTATTATTGAAAAAGCAGAGACTGGAATATTAGACAGCCTATTTCCAAGGAGGAGCTAAGTGAATAAACAATCAGGAATTTATCTCAGGATTTTGGTGGTACGTGCAAATTTCCCCTCTGTTAGGTGTTTGTACAACACATGAATAGATGCAACTATCATGACTGATGGGTAATGAAACATCTGCAAGCAAACAACCAAATTCAGAAAGCACCAAGAACTCCAGTCAAAATATGCAATTTAGTCTTGGAAACAGTGGATTTTATTCAACTTTAAAAATTAAAAGCCAGATCCTGTGACAGGAGAAACCAATAGGAAAAGATGCTCAGCATCAACAGAAACTCCTAAAGAAGGAAATAAGAAAAACAAAATTGAAAGAAATTTCAGCGAGGAGAAAAAATATGAAAGGAAACCAATGTGACTATGCAAAAAGCTTAGCAGAGACATGAAAACAAAGAGGACACATACAGGAAAAGGAAAGATGGCCAGATCACAAAGCAAAAATATAGACAGGTAACCCAGAATTGTAAATCTGATGTCAGAAAAATGAAAATTCAGAATGAATTGAGGTTGACTAAGAATGTCAGTTGAAAAGGTCTTTGTTAAATAAATTTAAAATAAAAGTTAAAACAATCACATAACCTGCCTAAAAGAAAAGACAAAGCGCTAACAGGTAACAAAGAAAAGAAAACAATTCAATTCCGATTTTGTTTCCAATTTTTCTAATAGAGAAACCCTATGTATTCGACCAGAAAATTACAAAGAGCAGGATTTAAGTTTGAAATTGATATAAAGATGGTCTGAGAATATCTGTTACACTGATACTTTAAATCTCCAGAACCACACATCCTAGATGCTGAAACAAAAAGGCTGATCGTCCAGTTAAATGTTGTTGAGAAATCTCTGAGAACTGTTGAAGTGCCAAAGTGTAAGAGGAGGCAAATATTGCTATCTCCAAAAATGGGAGGGAAAAGTTCAGTAAACAACAATCCAGGCTGTAAAGGCAAAGGAAAGTTTATTAGATAATGTAAAAATAGCTTGTGGTGGCATTTGTCCAATTTGCTATGATTTAGACTGAATTCAGAGTTTTTTGCTTGTTAAGCAGCAACAGTCAACTGTTTTTGAAACTCTGGGGATTTGCAGAAATAATTTGCAATGGGGCACTGAGCAGAGGGGTGCACTGCCACCTAAATATGCTTTGGGAAATTTCTATAAATCTTTCAGTTTCAACCCTACTTGGTGAAAATGGAGGGGCAGTCATTTAACTCATTTAAAAACTGAATTGTTTCTGTTTGTTTCTAGCCTGCATGCTATTAAGAATGAGATGTATCTTAGGCAATCACTGCAGCAATCAGCGAAATTCAGACGCCCAGTACTAACTGAAAGGGTAGGTATAACGGGTACCCATGTTTCGTAGTTTAATTTTTTTTTCTTTACATCTAAAAGCAGATGATATTTTTGAAATTCAGAGAACAAAAGAAATCTGCTTTCTGATTTATGTGGCACTTTCGAGGCCTAGTTTAGATGGCACTGAATTTGACCTTTTATTTGAGGTTTTCTTTATTGTGTGGTATATGCCTCTATATCATAACACTTACATGTCCTGCATGGATGTAACACTATCTCTTACAAATTATGATTCAGCCACTAGCTGCTCAAGATCACACAATGTCTTGTCCTTCTGATTTTGAGAATTAAAATTATCTTTCATTCGTTTTTTACTGGCAATGGTTCTTAATATGAACACCGGTGCCACCAATGGCCCCTTCATAGATCCAAATTTCAAACCTTTCTATAACTTCATTTTCTAGTAATGTTTTTCAAAATGCTAGGTGCTAGAGAGGTGGAAGGAAGGGACTAGAGATGGCTTGCAATCAACTGGTGTTTAATTGACAAACAATGTACATCCAGCAGCTAGCTCACTGACACCTCTCCCTTTTATATTGGAGCTGTCAGTGAACTAGCCAGTCAGAAGGCTGCGTCCTCCCACTTAAACGGAGGACCTAACTGAAGCCTTTTACAGGATTGGTATACAACATCCCTCCCCTCTTAGATGGAGTTATCTGCATGACAGCCATAGTCTCCAAGGTAGGCGGAGTGCCTTCCGACTCTAGTTGACCTGCGTGGCTCATTTGGTAGAGCAGTCTCGGCCTGAACGGTCGTGTCTGCAGCTCCCTCTAGAGGCCCTGCTGGAGCAGTTTGGAAGCTTTATGTATTTGACCACAATACATAGTTCCTTGCAAGGGCTTTCATTCAGACAATCCCAAGATGGCTCTCGTGCAAGAACTCTAGCACCCATTCTCGCAATAATCTCACTACAACCCTTTCACCCCATAGCAAAACAGCCCTCCTTCGCCTCCACACCCACGGGCAATTCTTCACTAGCAATCGGTGGAGAGGGTCTGCTATGGTGGCCTTATTCTTTAGAAACATGCTATAAAAGTTTAACAACCCCCCAAATGCCTGTAGTTCAGTTCTCTTCCTGGAAGTAGGGGCTCCCTTGATCGTGTCAATTTTGCTAGTAGTGGGGTGAATGCCTATGCTGTCAATGTGGTAACCAAGGAACTCAACTTTCCGGACTCCAATGTGACACTTATCACGCCTTGCACAGAGTCTGGCATTCCTGAATCTCAGTAATACTTCCCTAAGCCTGAAACAGGATTGCTGTGCACTCTTGGTTGATATCAGGACGTCATCGAAATATGGTATGACCCCAGGAATTTTGAAAAGGAGCCACTTCATAATACTTTGGAAAAATCCTGGGGCGATGCTAACCCTGCATTGGAGTCAATGGCATTTGAATGCCCCTCTATGAGTTATGACAGTCTGTGTCTTGGCAGTAGTGCCATCTACAGGCAGTTGCCGTATGCCTGCACAAGGTCAAATTTAGTGAAAATCCTACTAGGTCCTAAGGAATGCAGCAAGTGCTACACAATTGGCACGGGGGTATGCACTTTGATGAAGTGCCTTATTTAGGGTATACTTGTAGTTAGTGCAGATACATACATAATTGTCCTTCTTGATTGGGGTGACAATGGGAGTTTCCCATTTGGCATGGTCAGTGGGTTACAGGATGCTCTAATTTGGCATCAATTTTCAGCTTTAGTGTGAAAGGAACCCTCCACGGTTTTAATCATATGAGTGCTATGTTGGGATCTAGGCCAAAAGTAAGGGGGGTGCCCTTATACTTGCCTAGTTCAAGACTGAATACATCCTAGAACTCCCGTAGCAGGTCATTACACTGGTGCTGGAGATGGCATGGATGCCCATTATTCCAAGTTCGAGGAAGTCAAACAGTCTAGTCTCAACAGGTTGGGGAGGCAACCATCCACCAAAATCAGTTGTAGGCAAAAACAGAAATGGCTACCATCCATCAGAAACGGTTGTAGGTGATATTGAGAGTGATGCAGTCCAGGACCGGAATGCGATTCCCCTGGTAGTTCATAATTCTCAGCCGCTGGTGGTCTAATTGTCCCCTTCTCAGAGTGGGAACACCCTTGCATAAAGCCTGCCAAAATAAAATAGTCACTGAAGACCTTGTGTCGAGTTCCATCTCACAGGAGGATTCTTCAATGTAGACAGTGATTGAGAGTTTCTTTCTGCTGGCGGTGTTGGCTTTTGTGATTCATGTTTGATTGGTGTCCGATGCCTCAGTGGGGTTTTCCTGCCTTCGCAGCTTCCATGCAGGCTGCCCTGCCCTATCAGTTTGGGCAGTCTTGGGGGTGGCCCAGCAGCCAACAGGCAAGGTGGTGCGATAGACTTTGTCCAAATGTCCCTTTTTGTCGCATTGGCGACAGATATCATCACAATACCAGCAGGGTACTCTTGGATGTTGGCCCCCACCGCTAGCACAGTTTGCTGGCCTATTTTCCCACTTCACGGCTTTTGGCCAATTGGTTCAATAGACCTTGTCCTCGCTGCTGTCTAATTCATTGCCGTTGTGACGCCCTTTATGTACCATTGCTACTGGTTTGATATCTTTAAATCTGCAGCGAGCCTCTGCAGTGATTCGGCTCCCTTAATCAAGGACTCTGAGGCTTGAGCCTTGTCGAGTGTGGGCTGCAGTATAAGGGTAGACCTAGCTAGTAGCCGGCACTGTAGCTGATTGTCCTGGATGCCACATATTTGTTGGTCCAACAGCATGTTGTCCAGGTTTCCGAACTCACAGTGTGTCATGACTTTTCGAAGAGCAGCCATATATTGATTTATTCACCCTCTTGTTGTACTTGCTGCTGGAACTCATAGCACTGCACAATTTTTGAGGGAGCCAGGGCATAGTGACTTCTAAGTGCGTCCTGGAGGTCTTTCCAAGTATGGTCAGGACCGAATTGTGCACCATTAGAGCATTTGTGACATCAAAGATGTCGTGGCCACAGTGACTTAAGAAGAGTCTTTTTCTATTATCTGGGAGCTTAAGGAGGTCATTAGCTTCCAAAAACCATATGAACTGGCACATGTATGTGTCCCAGTGCTCCCGAGCTGGATCGAATGGTGCTGGTGGGTGGAAGGTGATCATGATTGCTGTCTTTCTGTTCTCTTCAGGCTGGATGTTGATGTCAACTTTTTATTGCCTCAGTTGTCAACTCTCTTTTGCTTAATCCTTCCTGGATCCCACCTTCATCACCAGAGTTAGATAGGTGGATGGAAGGGATTGAAGATGACTTGCAATCAACTGGTGTTTATTTGACAAACTATGTACATCGAGCAGCTAGCTCACTGACAACTCTCCCTTTTATATTGGAGCTCTCAGTGAACTAGCCAATCAGAAGGTGCATCCTCCCTCCCAAACGGAGGACTTAACTGAAGCCTTTTACATGATTGGTATACAACACTAGAATAGAATATGAACTGTGGCGTGAGTTTTTATTGGCCACTGAATCATTTGAATTATGTTTTATGTTCCAGAAAGCTGTGTCTATACACATTCAGAATCGAAGTCGGAATCCTCCACAAAAACGCCGTTGGATTTCAAGCAGTTTGTACATGCAGTATTCACCCCTGGTGTGTAATTTCACATATGGCTATTAAATATGTTGTTAGTGCTGCTAACCTTCCTGTCACTCAGGGCCTGGAAGATTAGTAGTGTGCTCAAAAGTGATGATGCTTTCAAAGTATTGAAAATTCACAATCCAGGCACCTACAGTTACTTGCAGCTTTTGTCAGAAAATTGCATCAAGGTACTATGATGTAAGCTCTTCCCCTTTTGTGCACATGTGTTATCACAATGCACATAGAAAATGGGCAGAGTCTGTATCACGATGTCACAAAGCTGTCCCTCCTTACCCTCACCCCACGAGGATACTGTTGTCACAATCCCTATTTGCCATACAGTTCTCAAGTTAGAGACGCTGAATTGAGTTTCATATCTTCAGGATAATCTTGTGTAGCGCACTCCAGCTGTTTGCTGTGCTGTGCGGAGCTTGGGAGGAAACCTCTCCAGGACTCTTCCGTCTCCTCCTCCACTTATTATAAAAAATCCCACTTCTCCCATTGACCTTGCTTGTTGGACGTCAGATGGAAATGTTGCAAATGACTGACTCAGGACCCCAGGTTGCTGCAGCTATTGTAAATACAATTGTAAACTCAGCCCAAGCACCTGAGTTTGATCATATGACCATGGGGATGACACAATGATGGTGAGGACTAGTCGGGAGTCTTTGGTAACTTTGAATAATTGCTAAACAAATGGTTGTAAGTGTAAAACTACACATATGAGATGCTGGCGGTAAGGAACTTTGGTCTACACACATTCTGAAGCTGGTGATTTTTATGTGTTAATTACCTTTAATAATTTGTAGAACTATCCATCTCACTACAGTGCCTCTGGGTGGTTTACAAGGATTGAAACAATCATAACCATGTTGTGGAAAATTCAGAAGGTAGCACAACACTAAGGGGAAATGATCTTCTGCTCAATCCCTGATTGAGGGCGAAAGTTTGGGGGTTCCCTTTGTGATAATTTCCTTGTAAGCACTGCCATTGGGCTGGGCTGTGAGTAAGAGAGCAAGAGTTCTGTTCTGTTCTGTGGTTTAGATAGGGTTTCCAGAGCGGCAGAGATAATCAATTTGGGTCTGATAGGATTAAGCAAGGAGAGGAGTGGAATTTGAACCTACAGCCTCCAATTTGTTTGTTCATCTATTTCTTGACCACAAAATTGGAAACCCATGTCAGCCCAATTAAATAACAATCTGCAAAACTAAGCCACATATCAAATGGGCCAAAAGCCTGGAGGAAAAAGAAGTTTTTCAAAGTCTTACAAAAGTCTAACAGGGTCTAGGCCATGGATCTCTCCTGGGGCTGTTCCATAGGACTGATGCACTACTCGACGCCTCGGTTGCGGGGTGCCGCAGGGGTCGGTCCTCTCGCCCCTCCTGTTCAATATTTATGTGAAGCCGTTAGGTGAGATCATCCGAGGCCTTGGGGTGGAATTTCATCAGTACGCTGATGACACGCAGCTGTACTTTTCCACCCCAGGCCACCCCAACGATGCCGCGGAAGTGATGTCCCGTTGTCTGGAAGCTGTGCGGATCTGGATGGGGAAGAACAAGCTCAAACTCAACCCCTCCAAGACTGAG